>APFE030578776.1:0-26938 GCA_000404065.3 Pinus taeda
GTACCCAAATCTTGTTTAAGAGACCAGCCTTATCCACCCTGTTTAGCCACTTTCTTGGCTCCAGCGTGGTCACACCAGAGTCTTTGTAGAAGACACAGTGCATGAGTTGATCTGTGGCTATGTGGGGAAAGCACTCCCTTTCATCCAATTTCCAACCTTCCAATTTTAATAGGGGATGTGCCCTAGGTGCAGTCCTTCAAAGGTGATTTTGTTTGGTAGAAAGGGTGTATGTAGCATGACCTTGTTTTCATCAATGTCCTTTGGAACGTTTTTCTTGCCTCTGCATGGAGGAATGCAATTGAGCATCTTAGAGATAGGTCATACCCCTCAATGTCAACATCCTCTACTCCCATGTCAATGTCTTCCTCATCCATAGGCATCTCCTCAACATCCTCTTCAAATTCAAGATAGAATATCTGTCCCTTCTCATACATAGTGGGCTTTTCCTTCTGCGGGTGCCTTTTGGGTGATGCATCACCGGCTATGGCACTTTTTGCTTATATTTCTTCGATTTTGGACCCTCTTAGATCTGTGTAGTGCTCGGCTTGGGCATCCTCGGTGATTTAGGCACTTCTACCACTACTTCGGTGCTCTCAACATCTGGGGTAGCTTCCTCAGCTGGCATTTCTACTTCTGGGGCAGTTCCCTCAGTTGCCATTACTTCTCTTGCACTCACTGTTTCTGTGGGCACCGACATAATACTGGACAAAAACTCCTGCATCTCTTTTGGAAACCTCTCCAACACTGAACTCGCTATCAAAGATTCAAATTTCTTACGTTTCACGCGCGCCTAAGGGCTCAACACCTCAATTCTCAAAATGCCAAGTGTTTTTCACTTGGAATCCACCTATAATTTATAGCCATTTTTGAATTCAAATCTGAATGTTTCCCCCAAAATTTGTTCATAAATTCTGGATTTGTGGCATATTTTCACAAATCTTGCACTTAAATTCTGACTAAAATGCCGCCCCCCCACCATTTATCCATTTTCCCACTGTTAGGTCATGAACAGTGACCATAATGGTCACTTTCCGGTTGCCCTACGTGGTCCCTTCTTGGATAGTGAAGCTTCTTGCACATTTCTTCTCACACTATGACATTCCTCCATTCCATACAGCTCCCCAACCTGGGCAGTGTTGTTTATAGTCCTATGCCTACTTTCAGCTACATGGAGCACTAAGGTTGTGCTTCCATCATGTAGTCATCTAACCAGATCACCTGTGTATGGCTTCAATGGCTACCATTCACTTGCGCTAGGAATGGTTCTCCATTCAAATTTACTAATTGAATTGCTCCACCATCAGTAATCACCTTGATGACATAGGGTCCCAAGCAATGCATCCAAAATTTTCCTAGGAATATATCAAACTTGCTGTCATATAATAAAACTAAGTCATTTACCTTGAAGGTGCGTAGTTTGATGTGCTGATCATGACACACCTTTTCATGCTCCTTTTGAACTTGTTGATGGAATCTAGCTAGAAATATATCTTCTTCAAGTTTTGTTGGTTGCTGAGTCTCTCCTCTAGTGCTCTGCAATATGCCATTCCTGTGAATGCCACTGTGCATAGACTAGGTACAATGTACTCCATTGACATCATAACTTCCACACCATAAACCAGTTTGAATGAAGTTTGTCCAATCACGTTCTTGCAAGTGTTTTTATAAGCCCGTAGCACCATGGGCACGCAAACATCCCAATCGTTTCTTTGAGCATTGAAAACCTTTGTGAGTGCGTTCTCCAATATTTAATTAAACACTTCCATTGTCCCATTAGCATGTGAATGATATGGTATTCTCTTTTGATGATAGACGTAAAATTCCTCTACCATCATGCTAATCATCTCATTAAGAAAGTGTGTACCATGATCACTCATGAAAATTTTTGGGAAACCAAATCTTGTGAGCACACACTCAAAGATGAATTTGGCTATTGTTACACTTGTAAAATCCTTCAAAAGTTGTGCCTCTACCCATCTGGTTAAGTACTCAGTTGCCATGATGATATATCGCGCACCCATCTTCTTCCCTGGAGGCTAAATTGGTCCTACAAAGTTAATCACCCACTTCTCAAAGGGATGTAGCAATATCTGTAGATTTAGCACTGACTCATCCTACGTGAGGGTCTGCCAGTCCTTTGGCATGTGTTACATGCCCTACAATATGCTTTTGAATTCTTATGCAAGGTCGGCCACCACAACCCAACATGCAAAATCTTCTGTGTTGTTGGTTTTCCTGCATAATGACCTATTGTGGCTCCACAATGAGCCTCAGTGAGGATGTTGTTTCACTCAAACTCTGACACATAACATCAAAATATTTCATCTGATCCCATTACAAGTGCCCTCCAATGACAGAAACGCCTACCGCATGCACTACTAGTTCCTTCTTCTCTTGGTTTGTATATCCTTCTGGATCCTTACCTGTCATCAAGAAGTGTATAATATCTTCAAAGTGGCTATCCGCAACGCGTACTGCAAAGGACTACTCATGGGGTAGTCCTTCCTCCAAATTTGTAGGATCCTCTCCTATTTCAATGAGCAATAGATGATCTGGTCTAGTGTTCTAGAACCTTGGTTTCACAATAACTTAAAAATCATACTCCCAGAACAACAATAGCCACCTGGATATCTTCCACCCCAAAACAGGCTTACTAACCAGGTATTTTAATGTCGAATGGTATATATACATCTTAGAAAGTCCTCTCAACAAATAATGCCTAAAATTTTAGAGCCTGTACACCATAGCTAGTCCTTCACACTCTATCGTGCAATAATTTTTCTCAGCTTTGGACAGCTTCCTGCTTGCGAACGCAATAGGGTGATCCAAGTCCCCTTGACTAGCTTGTGTCAGTACTGCTCCTAGTGCAATACATGACACATCCACATGCACATGAAATTCTTTCTTCCAATCTGGGAAGGCTAGGATCAGTGCGATGACCATTTTCTGCTTTAGCACATCCAATCTCTTCTAGAATTATTTATTCCAACAAAACATAACATCCTTCCTTAACAATTTTTCCATCTGCATTGTTGTCCCTTAAGAAACCAATTCCTTGGCTGTGTAGAAATTGTTCTTAAGACATTAATGTTTATTGTTTATATCACTTACTTGTGACTTAATTGTATGTTGTATTCTCAAATGAAGGACCTAAAAGACCTATTTTTTAACCCTCAATACTTAGGTGACATGAAAGTCTCAAAATTCCACATGATTACTGAACATAAATGTTGAATGACGAATGTTTGGAGAAGTCAGAGGCAATATGTTGTTTTGCACAAAAACTATTATCTGTGCCACTTAGGTTAGTTAAAGACAATATGTTGTTTGACACAAAAACTACTATCTATAACTTAGAAGGATTGGAGAGGTAGGAACTTCAATTATAGGAGCACTCTTTTAAGGAACTTTAACTTTATTCACACAAATAAACAAAGACTTGCAACTTCATTACTATACTTCAAGGAAAGAAGACATATGATGACACATAATAGAGATGTTACAAAATCATACACAACAATGTGTGGAAAACTTCCAATTCTTTCATTAATCAATAGTTTTATCAAGACTACAGTGGCCTAGTATCCAGTTTCCTCAAAATTCGAACCCCTTTTCTATAATTTTGCATGTTTTTATACGTCATGAGATAGCTGGTAACCACCAAAACTATTAAATTGGCTTAACTATCTCCTAACTGTCTAAGGTAAAAATCATTACAAAATATTACATGGAGGGTAAAAGACACCTCATTCCCAAGAAAATAAAATAACAAGAAGTAACTGAAAATAAAAAACTAATGATGGTTGCTTGCTGCTCAGATTTGTGGCTTGACTGCTAATGAAGTTTCTCTATAGATGTTATGATAATAGTTGAAATGTTTTAACAGAACAAACTTCACCTTTACAAAACTTCGTGCATGGACTTGTGGGTTATGGGCCAATGTACGTATCGAAAGTGTTTTTCTAAAACAAAGAAATTGGTTAATTTACATGGAATATAGCTTACCACGGAACTAAAAAGGATTTAGACTCAGGCTCATAAATGTATTGCATCCACCTGAGCTATTAACCCAAGCACACATTTGAGCATGATCACCATCTGATCACCCATTCAATGGAGGGTCTGATGCTTCAGAACTCAATGAAACTCTAGACCTATTGAACTAAACCTTATCGCGTTTTCTTTTTCCATGAGCCTTTGACTTCCCCATAGACCCGATAGGAAACTAAACTACAATTAAAAGATTTCTTAGGTCCAATTTTAAAAATAAAACCCTTTCACTTTTCGACGTGATTGCCACCAAATCTGTGTTCTTCAAGTGTACGACCCTGATCTTCTGAGGTGTTAACTCCATTTTATAAACCGTCATGTCTGATTTTGATCTAAACCCCTTTCTTGTTAATTGCACGAATACCATCAGATTGATGGCCTGTTGATCGAACAACCCAAATCTTCTCATGGTTTTCTCACATTCAAAAGCCGTCGATAATGCAAAACAACTCATTTATTTTAAATATCCGCATTCTCCTTTATTTCTATTATAACATAATATTTTGATTTTTTTCCATTTTTGCAATAAAACTAAAAGTTAAAGTAAAATAACAATGGATGCTACAACATCTGGCTCCACCTAGGGATAGTGTTTTTGTTTCAGAAGCACGAAGAACCGTAGATCAGTGCCTTCACCTCAGGCATGGAGTCATATATTTCTTAGCCAAATAAAATTATTTGGAATTTTTACAATGAATTCACTCTGATATCCATGTTGGGCATGGAACCCCCCCCACAACATGGTTTGGGGCTCAAAGCCCAAGCTTTGAGTAATATTATTGTTAAAACTCCACAAATTGCATGAGTGGAGCATGAATTGTATGTTAGAGTCATAGGGTTGTCTACCCTAAGTTTTTAATGTAGTGTCGGCCTACCCATGGTCCATGGACCATGGGATTGTACAAATAGAGTGAGGCTCTAAGTTGTAAAGTAGTTAACTAATGGATGGAGCCAAACGGATAGCAAGCATAGATCAAGAGTCTAGTATCTTGGGTTATAGTAGTAGGAAGAGACTTTGCAGATGAGTGTGCAGACCCCTATAGTTGAGTGCATAGGGTGGAGTGGAGTCTGTAACCAAGGAAGAAGAATAATAAAGAGAGGTTTATCTGAATTCTATGTATCAGTTCTTATGTTACTCCATGTTTGACATCAATTGCAATTATATTGTTTGTTTACTACATGTTGTTGTACGAATGGTGAATATTGGTAAGTATAAATGCAAGCGTAAAAATAAGCTAACTTAATCAACTAATATCAGGTTACTAGTAAGGACTTGGGTAATAACACTATTCAGCCCCCAAGTAGGGCTGCACGAAGACATCATCACTCGATGCAAAGTACTAATAAGTGTGCGTAGCAACATGTACATAGGGTCAAATTGCGAACCACCTGAAACCTATCAGACATCCCCAGCATGTGGAAACCTAGTTCTAGCACCCTCCCATACTACTTTGGGTGAGACCTTAGTCCATGCTCTGGGGACTATGACCGAAAGGGCCAGTAGTACCGGGATTTTTTTGGTTAAATCATGTCTAAACCTGGGTCAGACCCTAACAAGCCAACAAATGGTTCCGTTGCCGGGACTGCAATTTACATAAGAGATGTTTGATGTCATGTCACTAGAATCCAATGAAGAAAGAAATTGAAGGGTGGTTAAACAGAAGGATTCATGAGTTCATAGCGTAGGAAAACAGGAATCCATGAGTATCAAAGGAACAATGGTTGGAACATTACTTATATATGAAAATCCACAAAATTTTCTTTGCATCCTTTCCCTCTGAGTTGTATGAGTGGATTGCAAAGCTAGCAGACAGTCAAGGAAGGTGTAGACTTGACAAACCAATTGTGTGGACTCCAAAATTAGTGCGGAGAGTAGAAGCATCAAAAGATAAGATTATGCACATTGTGGACCATTGGATCGATTTAGCTATAGGGGGTCTATCACCGAGTTTGTGGTAGACATGACAGTCAGCTACAGTGAGGTGGAATGATGCTTCCTCAAAGGACTACAAGGTAAGTACATTAAATATCTGAACACTTGGATTAAGATGTTATTATGTGAAAAGTAATTTATGCAAATAAATTGATGTTTGGGCTACACGATGTGGGAGGATCTATAGAAACAAAGGTAGCAAAGAAATAGAGAATAGCCCCTTGATTTTTCCTTGGCAGGAAAGAGAGAAAGAGCTCGCGAACATTTATCTAAGAAGCACAGTCAGTTTGATAAGGCAATAGATTCCACACCTACCACCTCCACCTACACTACCACCAGTCTCTCCATCTTCACCTCCATCTCTGCCCACATCACTTCTGCCACCACCACCATTCAATATGGGGACCACGATAAAATTGTCAGTATTCAAGGGAGTAGGGAATGAGGATCTAGACCAATTTTGGTTCATAGAAAGGGCCATATGGGAAGCACAAGGAGTCATGGATGAAAATATAAACAAGGAAACATTGGTGAGCACGTTGCAGGATCGTGCACTAACATGGTACATTAATCATTCTAATGACCATCCGAATGCAGGGATTGTAGATATCCAGGTTGTGTTTAACAGGGAATTTAGCAGGCCAAAGTCAAAGACACAATTGATTATCAGGTTTAAGGAGATCGCGATGCTTCTAGGTGAGACCCCATGAGATTTGGATCAGAGACTGAAGAGTATGATTCATGAAGCCAACATGACCTTGACAGATGGGCAACACTGCACATGGTTTGTAGCATCACTAACACCGCATCTAAGGACAGCGTTGTCACAACAGAAGTTATCCAACTAGGCCAAAGCTTTGGGGATGGTAATGAGACTACACGAGGCCCCAATACAAGATCCTAGCTCGGGAGTCCAACAAATCCACGTGAAACTACAAAATCTGTGTCTAGAAATCCAAAGTCTGAAATAGGATGGGACAACTTGGCCAGAGGCGTGCAAGGTATGGTGCATAAAGTGCAAATACCGGGGGCATGAGAAGGACCACTATCCAGTTTTCGCGAATTACTTGGCCAGAGGACGACCGATGCCATTAAGACCTGAGTGTTATATTGGAATAGTGTCCACATGGATACTGCTATTCCCACTAAGATGGGTGGCTATCTTACAAACAAACAATCGAAGTCTACTATTGATTCCTTTTATGAAAATAGATGAGAGGAGAACCAAGAGGGCCAACCTAAGTCTTGTGCTCGATTCCCTCTCCTTCTTGATAGAGTTTTGCTGCTCACTCTTTGTATGCTCAGCTTCAAAAGGACCTATAGAATCACAGCAACATACAACCATCCAAGAAACAAGGATCTAAATTCATAAATAATGCAGGATCAAATGTACATTAACCATATACAAGAATATATAAACAAGTACACCAGGATATGGAAGGAAACAAGAATCGCTTTATTCAGATAAAAAGTAGTAAGAGGGTTACAACCATGAGAAGCTTTGACCCAGCATCATCTTGGAGCTAAGAAGCCCTTCTTTCACCTCAAGCAAAGCAAAATCACCCAACACTGTGAATGTACACCAGAATACCAACAAAACTTCTCTATAAGTTACAAAATTCCAGCCTCTGGATCTCTATGATGAGGGATCGATATATAGATGATTACAAAGAGGTGAGTCATCTTTTGGGATCTTGATTAGTGTGTTCTCTCTGATAGTTCTTGCTTCCACTTGGAGAATGAATATCTCTTACTCATCTCTGGTCGAAAATGGAGTGGCAAGTGTCAGAGGGGAAGCTTCTGGAAGATTCCGTGATCTTCCACCTCGCATTTTGGTCCCTGCCATTTGTCCGTTCCCGACCATCGCACCCTACAGAGGAGAAAAATAGTATGCATCACACCTTGTACATTGGGAAGGTGGTATGCATCGCACCCTCTGCATGGAGCTTTCAGTATGGTCCAGTTTTGACCATTTATGAGCAGTTTTCAGTGGAGAACTTCTGGGAGATGATGTAATCAGTTGACCTTGTTGCTTTAGGCAGTGAAGGAACCCTTTTAGGGACTTAAGAGCCCTCAATTTATGGACATTTGTGATTGCGGTTGAAGTGCCCAAAAATTTCTATAACAATTGCTCCCTAAAGCATGACGTTGTTAATTGTTTTTTATGTTGGGTGAAATGCTTTACTATGAGGATCTGAAGTTTTTCTGAGCTTGGAGGTGACCTGTAATAAGATACAATACAATACATTATTTGACAACATATTTTCATGATCTAGCTGAGGTGGGCATTCCCATGCTCAACTTTATAAACTCATTTTCATGTACATAGGATAGACAATCGTCTGTGTGACAGACTAATGATATGGACACATCATCCTTTGATTTGGATGATCATCTGTTCGGCAATGATGTACATTGGATGTTTTTATATTCTTGAATATATCGCAGCTTGGATGGATGAAACTAGATCGAGGGTCTTCAAACTCAACCAATCTTCACTCGGAGTACAAGTCGATCCATGTGAAAAATGTTTTGGAGTCGAACATGGAGAGACATCGCCTGATTACTAGCCAATGATGTAAGTTGTTAACAAGTGCGAGAGGAATCATCAATGATGACAATGACCCTCAAGGTACTACAGTACAATTTACATGGTGTGAAAAAGGGACTTGGCATTGCACATTACACAAAATCTCTCGGTCGAAGACCATTGGTGTAAACCTGTCGCTGAAAGTGAGAAACTTGCCATTGAGGCATGCAAGCTTCAAAGTACTAAAAGGGTTGTTCCTAAGTCAACTTCTTGGGTAATGAGCTGATGTCAAAAAGAAGCGACCCATCATAGGAGGGCCTTAATGAATCCCACATCAATGACACAGAATGAAGTAAATGATTTTGGAGGTGAAAACAAACTGACGATATGGGGTTCAGGATGGCGGTCATGAAGGAATGAAGCATGAATGTATTGCAGTGGGTGAGACTTAGGTGAATTGTCTGAATGAATTCTCTTGAACATATTGGTGACATTGACGATGGATTGGTTGCGTTAACCCCAGAGATGGATGGTGTGACGGACCAATGGTGAAGACCAGTGAATGGAACAACCCAACCCGACATGGATGTGGAAGGAAAGTGTCATGTTCAAGAGAAACTTACTACCGATAAATTTTCTTCTTGTTTTCTTCCCAATTTTCCCGAATCATTGCTGACCAGTACCTCTTTATTTTTGTCATGCTTGAGGAGGATAATATATGCTTGTTCTATAATCCGCCCTTCGGGCGAACCTGTCGCTATATTTTAGCGAGCGTAGCGACAGTGAAACTCGTTCTCATCCTGTTGGATGAGTTTTTTGCTATTAGTTTTAACGAGTTTAATGACAAAGATAACTCGGCCTCTTTCAATTTTAGAGAGTCTGAAACAAAATGAGAAGAAGACTCCGAAGGTTCTTTTCATTGTATAATCCCTTAAGTTCGAAAAAGCGTAAAATAATACAAAAGGGATGAATTTTTGATAGTTTTAATGAGCCGAACAAGACAAGCGCTCGATCTTTTTGTGTAATAATCCCTCAGGTCCAGAAAGATTAAAATCTAGAGGAGGGATAGCACTTTCGATGCCTTTTAACGAGCCGGAGAGGCCAATTGCTCGACAATCTTTTCATATTTTATGAGTCAGGTGAAAGGAGCTTAAAGAAGGCTCATTTTCGAGGAACGAGTGATGGTTTCAGGTAGCAGCTGATTCCAAGTAAGATTTGGAATTTTCTGATCATGGCAGTTACAAGGATGGCTAGCAGAATCACTCTTTGCAGATGTTCCTCGAAGGGGTAAACAATCATATCGGGGTGAAAGATCAGCTAAAAATAGAGTGGAGGTGATGGTGAGAACACGACAAAGGCTGAAAAGCTAGCCATAAGGCATTCACAATGGTTATTTACCCGTTCATTTTTTAACGAGCTTAAACCCGGGGAGAAACACTTGCTCATGAATTATGTTTATTTTTTAACGAGCATGAACTATGCACTAAAACTGCTCGTGGAGAGTTTATTTTTTAACGAGCTTGAACTCTGCGACAACATTTCTCGCCAATTGTATGATAGAAATGTCTCATTCGAGATGCTATTTTGAGGTGGCTTACATCTCTAAAGCTTTGCCACAGATCCTTTCTTTATGCAAGTTAGGAAATGACTAGCCTTATGGGCTTAAAGGGTTATAGGTCCTACAAATTTAAAAAATAAATAGCCGCTCTTCACTTGCATGTGGAAAGGTTTGCATGCCCCAAGCATAGCGAAAAATTTCCAGGTTACCAAGAAAGTTCTATAAGCGTAGCAAATAAAATTCTTTCTCGGCGATGTCTATCGAAACAGACAAAGGGGAGTGGAACCACTCGGCATAACCTTAATGAAGGTATCTTATTCCAGTCTATTCCCATTTTCGTGTAAGGATGGGTTCGCCAAACTAGTCATATATCCTTCACAGAAATCAACCCTATACCCAAGGTTTTCCTACCGAAGCAGACTAAGGTGCATGCCCCGTGGGTTTCAGTCACATCTTCCTCAATCACTCGCTCTCATCAGGTGGACAGACTGGAGACTGATGAGACATTTCTTGTGTGAAAAGACCATTCAGGGATGGCATTTGACTATTTGTGATATGTGAACCAGGGAATGGCATTTGGTCTACGAGCTTGACCATTCTGCCTTCGTGCAGAAAACACATTACTCTAAAGAGTGAGGAGACAACGGCTCCCATGTAATAAATATAGTCGCGTCCAAGGAGTATATTGTAATCTAAAGGTCCTTGAACTACCATAACATTCATGCGAACAGTTTTCCTTCTCAAAGTAATGGGCACATTTGGAAGGATCGCAAAAGGTCGATTGGTTCCCTTGTCGAAGCCTGTTAGATTTCTCATTTCAGGAAAAAGCGATGGTGAACCAAGTGCTTTCCAAGAAATTGAGGAAAGGATACTCAGATAAGCCCCTTCATCAATGATGGTACCAACCATGACCATTCTGTAAGCTTGTACAATAATTCTGAATGGTACACTAGCTGGTAAACGGGGTCTGCCTAGTAGATTCCAGTTGAAGGAAACCACTAGGTTGCTTGGTGGTGGGACTGAATAGACAGATGCGTAGGACTCTGATGAACTTCCTTCGTGTGGTAAAGGAACGGGAGGACTGCCCTCAAGCTCATCGGAGTCGGTGTTGATGAAAAGAATTTGAACGGTGTTGTTCTCTTTCTCTTCAGTGACGGTATCGTTCGAAGATGAACACTCTAAAGGCAATACCGGGTCAACTTCCGTATCGACCCTTTGACTTTCATTTGGTATGGATTTAGGAGGTTCATTTTCAACGATAGGTGCTTCAACTGACCACAAGGATGGGCCAGCCAGATTTTCAACCGGTGGAGGACTCAGCAAGAGTTTTTGATATCCAGGAGGAAGTCGTAACGGTGAAACCAGACGATTATCTAAAACTCTTTTAGCCTCTTCAAGGAAGGGACAACAGTGGACGGCATGATCGCGTTCGGAAAACTTACAAGGAAGTCTAGGATTGCTTCTTTGTCCATGTGCTTAACTTTCACTGGTTGACGGTGAGCATTCAACATGATCGCCAGAGGTTGATGCTACCGAGTGGTGCAAACGAGGAGACCAGTCCCTTAAGATCCGAGGGATACAAGGAAAATCTCGATGAAAGTGGTCTCCATTGTAAATGACGCAAGGAGATTTAGGTTTTGACTGTGCGGTGTGTGGATTTTTGCTAGACGATACTTGGTTGTTCCCTTTCGATTTTGGTTCCTTTTTCTTCTTTGCCTTTTTCTCTTTCTGCTGTTTCTTCTTCTCAGTTACTTGACTTTTAGCTTTATCTGCTTTGTCAAGCGAAGAGGAAGGAGGAGAAGGAGAATTAGATGAAGTAGAAGGTTGGGAAGCAACTCTAGTGTCATCTAGTTGCTAGTTAGACTATTCAGGAATTGTGGGATTCTAAACGATAGAGGTGGAGAAGAGCTAGACTAGCAAACCAATTGTCAATCTTGGAAGTGACAAAGTGGCCATATGGGGTGGACCAACATCTCCCCAAGATAGGAAGGGACTAGGATTTCCTTCACGGGGAAATCCTTGGTTGGTAGATTCAATTTTCTCAACCTGAAGATCAGTGGGGGAATTTGTGACGCTATTCCAATTTAAAATAAATTTTTAGACGCTTGGACACAACTTGTTTTTTCAATTTTAAAGAGTTGAGAAAAAACAAAAGATGACTCTAGTCGCCTTCAATTTTTATTGAGCTTGAAGTGACAAGCGCTCAGAGGACCTTTTCCTTTAAGGAGTCTAAAAGGGAGAAAAATGGACTTCTCTAGAGATCTAGGCGGAGAGGATTACCAAACCAATCGTAAAACTGTAGAATACTTTTTACGCTACGGCAGTCAGTCTTCCCGAATGCTGTGTTCGGTGATGAGCCCCAAAATTGGTAACAATTTGAGCTCATTTGGCCTAATTTTCCTTGTTCAGTCCTTGTTCAAATCCATCATTTTCTATAGTTTATGCATTATTTTTAGTATGTTTATGTCTTTGGTACGAATAAGGGAAGTCACTTTTCCTAGGTGGTTAACACGTGTCTATTTCAGGTTTTTTGACATATATTGGAGCAAAGTCAAAGCAATCATGAGCTATAAGGTAGCCAAGCCTGAGGTGAGGACTTGAAGGGGGGGTGCCTATGGCATTCAATGACCCTTCCTCGGTATCTTCACCTCTAACTCCGAGCTCCAAAGACCACCAAACCGAATCTAGAAGGCAGCCAAGCAGCATTTAGAAAGGGGTTATTTAACTCACAGTTTGACAGCCCAGTTCCACAAATTGAGGAGGCCAGCTAGGTCCCTCGTGATCTATAAATGTTGAGGCCTTAGCTTTCGTAAAAAGACCTTTGAAACTATTGTGTACCTTGCACCTCCATGTTGCAGCTCTATTTTGTTCATTTGTAGCCATTTTTGGCATAACTGTTATGATTATTTTTGGATAATGAGAAGCAGTTTGGTTTCCTATCAAATCAGAGTTTTTCATAGGAGCCAAAGCTCTCAGGGTTGGGCCCAACCTGAGATCCTAGGACCTCCATTCTGTATTGTTACTTTTCCTTTACGTATCACTGTTTTCCTTTATGTGTTTGAACATATTTCTGTTAAGTAGATTTCGTTATGTTGCTGGAATAGATCATTGTTTATGAATGAATTTGGTTTAGGTGTTTTGGTAGGATAATAACAGCAAAACCTCCAAGAAAAGGGACAACCAAACTCCTGGTTTCGCCTCATCCTTATTGGATTTGCGGCTGGAATTGAGGAAACAGTGTTGCCTCACAAAAACACTAGTTTGCTTGTTTATGCAATCTTTAGTGTGCTTGTTTTATTAGCAGATATTATTCATGGGTTTGGACATCTGAAATGTTCCTCTACATAGATGGTGTACAAGGTTTTCTTCCCAAATAAAGTGTTTTTCATTTATGTTGTTGATAGTTAGACTAGACTAGTTTAGGATTTGATCATTTGTAGGTCTTTATTGATTTGATCAAGGTACACCGAGGAGGGCATCTTCTTCATTCATTCATCTACCCAAAAGTATCATCTGAGCCACCTGTTCTATCTCTTAGCTAAGTTTCTCATTCCACATCTATCCATTTTGTCCACGAAACCTTACCTCCTTACCCATCATTGCCTTAGCCTTATTCAAGCCAAGTTAGCCTTGTACATCTCTTCACCGATCGACCCACCAGTCCTTAGGCCATTTTTAGACCCCTATCCTACCTCCAGATCCATCCATGCACCTTCCCTCACTCATCCATCCCCTAAAAACCGATTTCCAAACATCCTGTAGAAATTCTGGAACATCCTGTAGAAATTATGAAACATCCTATAGAACCCCTGCAGACTTCCTGTAGAAGCTCACAAGTGAGGTTTCCTGATAGCCAAACCTTGTGAAACTCTCAGGAAGAGAGTTAGGGACTCCTTAGACCCTCTTTGAACCTCTCCAACTATTTCTAAGCATTCCTCTTCCTTGATCCACCCCTGCACAGTAAAGCACAGCTCAAGCATATGCATGTGAAAATCGACACTTAATCAAAAAATACAAAAAGATACTTTTTTACGACAAATGTAGTCTAGACACATGTATTTTACCTTCATAGAAGTAATGACATCTCTTTCAGTAGTTTTCATTCTCATTTTTGCATCAGTAGGACTAGCTGGTAGAATTAGGGTTTGTTAGGGTTTGCGTTCCTTTTTGGCTTTCAGTTTATTTTCGCAAGTAGATTAGCTTCCTTTGAGTTAGCTTTCATCCATCACTTAAAAACTTCTTTTGAGAACTCATAGAAGTTGGCTAAAGCCCCTAGCGGACTTATGCCGGCTGACCAAGTGACAGCTGCGGCAAGAGCTAGTACTTGTGCATACAACACCATCGCTTCCAAGTTTGTTATGAACGACCGGGTTGATAAAAGTAAAGAAGGGAGTCCCAGGAGTTGCAGCATTATTGCTGCAATACTGGAGCCCACCATCTTTTTGGCGCCGTTGCTAGGGAAGCATCATAGTATTGGTGATTGTTTCTTTTCTTCTTTTTTCCCACTACAACCTTCTGCTAAGTAGTTTATTTCATTTCCATTCTGCAATTTCATTTCCGCAAAAGTAGAGTAGACATTTCCTACTTTCACAAATTAGCCTTTCAATTCTGCAATTACAATTCTGCAAGCATAGATTAGAGTTTCAATTCTACTTTCATAGATTAGCATTTCAATTCTACAAGCGTGAATTAGCATTTCAATTCCGCATTTCAATTATGCATTTTCCTATTAGTAAGATAGTTAGTTGCAGTTCAAGCTATTCTCATTTTGCAGGTACAAGAAAAAAATACAAGAAAAGCAAGAAAAAGTGTTTCCATTTCATGCCTCGTAGGAACAGAGATAAAGCCGGAAAATTCTTACCCAACACCCCCACCACATAACTAAGTCAACCTTCTCTTTTCTCTGGTGACAGTGAGCCAGAAGACCCTATAGGTGAACCTCCTGAGATATACGAAGATCCTATAGCAGAAGAAGAGTTAGGAAACATTCCATCTGAAGCCATGGCTGAAAACCGAAATGGTAGAAGAGAAGAACAGAGAATAGAGGGTGCCTTTCCCATCCGAGAGACCAATGGAGACATGAAAATGAAAAACATAAGTCCCTCTGCACTACCTCATTTCCATGGTCTGACTACTGAGGACCCTGATACCTTCCTGTTTGAGTTTGTTGTCCTTTGTCGAACTTATGACTATGCTGAGGATGAGAAAAAGCCGAAACTCTTTCCCTCTACCCTCAAGGATGCAGCATTACGCTGGTTCATGGGGTTACCTAGAAACAATATCACCACTTGGGCTCAAATGCAACAAGCTTTCAACGCCAAGTATAGAGACTGCTGTAGATCCAAGGAAACTAAGGGGGAAATCTTTCGGATCACCATGGGCAGTGATGAATCTTTGGAAGACTATGAGGAAAGGTTCCAACTCAGTTATAAACGGGCCAGGTGCACACTTGACCCAGAATCTTTGAAGTTGGTTCTGCTCCGAGGAGTCCTTGAAGACCTTCTAGACACCCTTAACCTGCTGGCTGGAGGATATATCTACCAACTACCTTATGAGGACATAAATATCGTGTTTATAAACCATTCTAGGGCGACCTAGAAGAGAGGTAGGGGGAGTCATCTCTCAGCTAGTACCTCTCTCTCCAAGCATGAGTTTGCTAACCATATGGAAGACCTTAAGAGAAAAATGAGACAGACCATTGCCATGCAACTTGATACCTTCCAAATTCAGCAGAAGAAAGAAGAAGCTGAGAGGGCTTTGGCCATTTTTTGTCCTAGATGCACAAGGAAGCACCCCAAGAATGAGTGCCCACTACACTCAGTAGAGGTATGTTTCGTGTGTGAGGAAGACCATCCCACCAACCAATGCCCTACCTTGCTTGGATTTAAAGCCATGTACCTAGGGACCGAGGTGGCTACTAAACCTCTCTACTTCCTCAACCAAAGGAGGCCTCATGGACCTAGACCTTATCAGCAGGGAGTGCATGGGTCATCCCAAGGTTATTACCACCCCAACCAACCTGCTCATATGCCTTCTTGGGGTCCCCCTACTCATCCTTCCTGGTCCGCACCTCCTCAATGGTCTTATCCATCTCCATACCAAACTCAACCTCCTTCTCAAACATTTCACTCTCATTCCCAGCCACAACCTCAGTGGAATGCACCTCAACCAGGGTAGAGGCCCAAATACAACACTCCTCCCGCCATTTTGCCCCCACCACCAACTCAACCTCAACCATTACCTCCTGCTCCTCCAAGACAACCCTAGATGCCTGCTCAACCGAACCTGAACCCCAACAAGAGACAGGCCCAACAGGTATATACTGGGGAGACAACATGCCCTACCTATGCTGTGGAGATCCAGGAGATCAATCTGCGATTTGGGAAAGTCCTTCCAGAACGCCAACCTCCTCCCTTAGAAGAGGAGGAAGAGAGATAGGAAAGTGAACCCCAAGCCATTCCACCCTTTCCTGAGTGACTCACAGCGACCACACAACCCAACCCAGAGGAGGACGAGCTTCTAGGATAACTCAAGCAGTTGTGGGTGAAAATGCCACTTCTCTGGGCCATCAAAGATGTACCAATTTACAACAAATTGATTAAAGAGAAGTGTTTCAGGCACCCAAGCAGGCGAAAGAAAGATGCCTCGACCATCAATGTCATAGGAAAACTGTCTGATCTCATGTTGGGGCAGGTAGTCTGTTCGAAGTATTTGGACCCTGGGAGCCCTGTAGTTGATGTCCACATCAATGGCACGATTATACCCCACACTCTGATTGATCTAGGGGCTGCCATCAATGTGATGACTAGGGACACCATGCTTAAGCTCAATCTTCAGAGTTCCCTAAGGAAGACCTCGACAGTGCTGCAATTGGCAGACCGCTCCATCGTGACTCCCGAAGGGATTGTGGAGGATGTCTTGGTCTTTGTCAATTCTTTGGAATATCCTGCAGACTTTTTGGTCCTCCAGCCTAAGGCAAAACTCACAGGTTATCCCCTCATTTTGGGAAGGCCTTGGCTGGCCACTGCAGATGCTTATATCAGCTGCCAAGCCGGAAGCATGACCATCAAAAATGGGCCTATGTCCAAATAGCTGGTCCTATATCCTCCTGCCCAACCTCTGCTAGAACATGACTTACCCCTCTGGTTGGAAGAAGAAGAAGAGGATGAGGTCTACTCTGCATAATTATGCACAGTATAAGCGAGCAAGGGAGTTCCTCCAACCGAGGATGATTTGATTGAAAACTTGATCCAAAATCCTCCCCCTAGTGACTATCCTTGGAAGAATTGGTGGAAGACACCCAGGCCAATGTTGTAGTGGACTTGGGCACCACTAATCCGACCACCCCCGGAGTTAAGAATGTGGAGTTTGGCCCTGAGAAGACTTTGAAGATAAACTCCTCTCTCTCTCCCTCTCAAGAAAAGGATCTATGTAGCCTCTTGACCCGCCATTTGGAGGCCTTTGCTTGTAGCTACAAGGAAATGAAGGGAATCCATCCCTCAGTCTGTACTCATCATATCTACATCAAGGAGGATTGTAAACCAGTCAGGCAACCTCAGAGGAGGATGAATCCAGCCCTCAAAGACATCGTTAAAGAAGAAGTGAAAAAATTGTTGGATGCGGGATTCATCTACCCCATCTCGGATAGCGAATGGGTTTCCCCTCTAGTGTTGGTGCCCAAGAAAAATGGGAAATGGAGAATCTATGTGGACTACAGAGAATTGAACAAAGCCACCAAGAAAGACCACTTCCCTTTACCTTTCATAGATCAAGTGTTGGATGGTCTGGGAGGGAAGAGTTTTTTCTCTTTCCTAGATGGGTTCAGCGGGTACAACCAGATTCAAATAAGCCCGGACGACCAAGATAAGACCACTTTCACTTGTCCATGGAGTACCTTTGCCTACCACATCCTTCCCTTTAGGCTATGTAATGCCCCAGCCACTTTCCAAAGGGCTGTATTAAGCATCTTTTCCGAGTTGGTCCATGATTTGGTAGAAATCTATATGGATGACTTTACTCCTTACAGGTCTAGCTTCCAGGCAGCCTTGTCCAACCTGGGAAAAGTTTTGAGCAAGTGCATTGAGATGAACCTGTCCCTCAGTACTAAGAAATGTGAGTTCCTGATGACTGAAGGGACCGTGTTAGGCCATACCATTTCTCGCCAAGGGTTACAGGTGGATCCCAACAAAGTTGCTATCATCAAAAGGGTCCCCCCTCCTCAGAAGGTGAGAGATGTCCAGAGTTTCCTAGGCTTAGCTGGGTATTGCCACAGATTCATTAAAGACTTTAGTAAGCTAGCCTCGCCATTGTTTGGCCTCTTGGCAAAAGATGTTGGGTTTAAATGGTCGAATGACTGCCCGAAGGCTCTGAATGAGTTGAAGGATAAGTTGGTGTCTGCTCCAATTCTGAGAGGCCCAAACTGGGCCCTACCTTTCCACATCCACACTGATGCCTCGAACAAAGCCATAGGGGCATCCTTACGACAAGTTGAAGAAAACCTCCCATATGCTATATAATTTGTCAGTAAAAACTTATCCAAGGCAGAAATGAATTATACGGTAACTGAGAAAGAGTTCCTGGTTGTGGTCCATGCCCTGAACAAGTTCCGACACTATATCATTGGCTATCAAAAATTTGTACATACTGACCATGCTGCAATCCAATATTTAATGAATAAGCCTGATGTGAATGATCATATTATTAGATGGTTACTTTTGTTGCAACAGTTTGATTTGACCATCGTTGACAAACCAAGTAAAGAAAATGTTGTTGCTGACTTTTTGTCTAGAGTGAATTTGACTGCAGGTGAAGAAGAAACAATGGATGACCAGATGCCAGATGAGTATCTGTTTGCTATCTCAGTACTCTCCCCGTGGTTTGCTGACATAGCCAACTATCTGGTCTCCGCACAGTTCCCTCCGCACTTATCCTCAAAGGAGAAGAGCAGAATCGTGAGGAAAAGTGACTCATTCACTTGGATCGGGGGCAACTTGTTCAAACTTGGCCCTGATCAGATCTTAAGGCGTTGTGTAAGGGATGAGGAAGTCTTTGACATCCTCCTAACTTGTCACGATGGGCCTTGTGGAGGACATTTTGCAGCCAAGAGGACTGCCTTCAAGATTCTATAGGCAAGCTACTATTGGCCCACTCTTCATGAAGATGTCAGAAGATATATCAGCCAATGTGACCGATGCCAAAGGATGGGAAAACCAACCCCAAGGGATGAAATGCCTCTCCAACCTCAGGTGACTCTTGAGCCATTTGAGAAGTGGGGTATAGATTTTGTGGGCCCTATCAACCCTCCTTCCAGGCAAAAGTCTTACATCATTGTGTGCACAGATTATCTGACAAAGTGGGCAGAGACCAAAGAAATCAAAGCAGCAACAAAAGAAAAGGTGGCCGAGTTTTTAAGAGCACCAATAGAGCATTAGAGGGGATCTTGACCAAGGTGGTGAGCAGTAGCAGAAGGGATTGGGCAGATTTCCTGGTTGAGGCCACTTGGGCCTACAACACCACTTGAAAGACCACAACCAGTTTTACACCCTATGAGCTGGCCTATGGGAAGAAAGCTTTGTTGTCAATCGAGTTTGAATACAACACATTGAGGATGGCAACTCAGCTGGACCTAGATCTCAGTCATGCTCAACAAAAAAGGTTAATGTAGCTGAATGGGTTGGATGAAATTCGAATGCAGGCCCTCCTCCACTCAGAAGTGACTCAACTTCAGAGGAAGGTGTGGCATGACCGGAACCTCAATGACAAACAATTCCAGCCGGGAGATTGGGCACTGCAATATGATTCCAGACATAAGGATTTCAAAGGGAAGCTGAGAACGAGGTGGCTAGGACCATATGCAGTGGAAAAGTGTAATGAAAATGGTTCTGTCATTATCCGGACTATTGATGAAGAAGCCATTCCCATGCTCATCAATGGGCATCGACTAAAGATCTACAAGAAACCTCTTTCGAGGCAAGAGTTCGTCAAAACCATGGAAAAATCAGTGCTGATCATAGAGAAGGGTTCTGCCTCTGTTTTGGGCACACCCTGAGTATCATTTCATATTCAAAAAATAAAATAAAAAAATAATGCAATAAAAAGATCCTTGGGTGAAAACCTTTCTGAGGCGCCCAAGGCAGGTGGTAGGAGTGAAAACCTCATTGAGGGTCTCTTGCTGTCTCTTTCAAAAAAAAAAAAAGAGAATGGGAATAAAAAGATACTTGGGTGAAAACATTTTTAAGGCGCCCAAGGCAGGTGGTAGGGGTGAAAACCTCATTGAGGCGCCCCTGTTGTCTCTTAAAAAAAAAAGAAAAAGGAAAAAAGAGGAAAAAAGAAAAGAAAAGAGAAACAAGAAGAAAAATAAGCTGATCTCTGAAAGTGTTGCAGGTATATAGCGCACCAAAGGAGGATTGTCAACTCAAGGACAAGGGTCCCTATCAAGCTACCAGACAGCCTCTCATGCACACCCACCATGAACACTCATTTTTACAATGTTTGGGCAAAATTGGATCATGGTTCGGCCTTCTACAAGAAGCTATAGGACTTTCTACAGGAAGTTCTATATTTCTACAGGAAACTTCCTATAGAACTTTTGGACGGGCCAGAATCGATTGCAGGGAAAGATTTGGAGCTTTAAGTCAGCTGAGGAGGCATGCAACCACTGTTTTCTGCCATCCTCCACTCGCTCCACCTCTTTTCACCACCGCCACTCCAATCTGAGCAAGCATACATGCACATGCAAGCAGAACTTTGTTTTTCAAATAAGGAAAATTGTGTTTTTTCAATCTCAGAAATAAGGTCTTCTGAGGCTCGAGCACTCACCTGTTTAGGCGACCTCAATACCTTTCACCTCTGCAATGTGACTTGAATTATGACAGCATGCACCCCAGGAGGAGAAACGGCTATAGGATGTCCTATAGGAATCCTGTAGCAGCTGATCCAGCTGGAGTACCTGCCACAAAGACACCAACAGCTTGCAGAACCGGTGCATGCCATGTTTTCCACCAGAGGAACGGGTCTCCAAGACTCACAACCAGCAGTAGCCAATGCAGGGAAGCTCCAGCGCTTGAACACAAAGCAACAACATGCAGATCCGGCATCCCTCGTCTTGAAACCTGGAAAAAGCCACGTCCATGACCGCACAGGTAAGTAACTAACCTTATTTCATCCAATTGCATAAGCTATACTTTGAATGTGCACAACTTTGAAAATGGGTGGATTGAACAAGGCTGGTTGCCACTCAATTGGCCATCATAGCCAGTCAAGCGGCCTTGTAGGAACCGAACTGGATAGATTATATCGAAAGGGTGGATAATTGGCACGTGGGAAGTGTCCAGTCGGGAAGAAGCGGAGGTATGACAAGATCGGCGGCGGTAAATCCAGCAGAGAGAATTCGGCGGTCAGGGGCACGCTGGGATATGATTTCGGTGACGTCAGCCAATGGATCATCAGGGACAGCTCAACCCCGCGCCATGAATTCCGCAGCAATTCGAAATCGGCCGGTTGATACTTATGAGGCACTGCAGTCATTTATGAAACAACCATTTTCCAGCCGAATGTGCGTCCTCTTCCTCTGCAAGTGGTTAACCCAAAGTTTTCGACCTGTTCAAACGTCCTTCTACCGCTCAGACTGGTCCTGCGCTACCGTGAACTCCTCCGGAAGCCGAGAACAAACTTCTACAGGAAGTTGTGCTACAGGAAACGCGGCATCCGAAGCAGTGCAGACTGTTCACGTCAAGGGTGGCGACTTTCGGTGAGGTAGGCAGATTTAACCTCCCCATGCAAAGAAATTTTTTTCAAAGGTGGTACAATCGACGTAGTAAAGGGGTAGAGAAATTTAAGTGCAATTCTGTCTTGTTTTATATATATGTCGCTGCTGAAATCGTCATAGTAATCTGCATGAGCAACGTTCTCCACACATGGATGAAAACTCCTTCCTGTAGAGAATGATACCCTCTCAAAACACCGTCAAAATTGTAAACTTTATGCGGTTTTGTGTGTAACGGAGATGTAGCTCTACGCTCCGAGTGAAAATTCTCGAAATCCTCCTTCTGCACATCTGAGCAAGCAAATTCAGCAGGGTAATCGACCAAAGGTAATTTTTTTATTCCCTGAGGAGCGAATCCACCCAGAATTCCCCATCTGCGAGAGCAAACATAGAGTCTTACCATGCCGGGTGGGTTCATTCGAAAAGAACCTTCAGACTCAAAGAAATTACGAGAAACCCCTGAGGTGGTAGACTTGTTTTCCCATGCACAATGGATGCCATTTTGTGACAAGATCTAGCGGCATGACGATGAAATTACAGAAGAATTCCTTCGGTCCATAAAGCCGAAGTCAAAAACATTGGCCGTCGTCAATTTCAGAGGACTGACCGTCAGACTCACCCCACAACTCATCAGCAGGGTGACTGATCTTCCAATGGGGATGCCTTGGGATAAGGAGGAGAGGAAGCTGGGTAAGAAGGCTAAGGAAGAATTCTTCTTGCTAGAAGAACAATTCGTAGAAGATAAAAACAGAGTTCGGAGGACTAGCCTACAACCATTTTGGAGTGAAGTCAGCCTCCAAATTATGAAGTATATCACGTGCGAGGGGCAATTTAGCATCATATATGGTTATCATTTTCGGCTACTCACAGAACTCAGACACCACATGGACCTCCCCTTAGAACAAAAATTGAGCATTCCATATTTCCTCTTGCAGTCCATGACTGAATGTGCCACCAAACTCAGAGAGGGGACACCAGACCAGCTAGCTCATCATGGCTTATTAAGCTACTCGTGGAAGATGCACTCCACACTTTAACTGTCCCTCTCTCCTGGGAAATTTTCCGGAATATGTCGAAGGGTGATGACATCTGAGTCTTAGCTATTGGGCTGTTAATATGCCATTATTATTATCACTTTTGAACACTTATCGCGCCCATTTCCAGTATTCTTCATCATATCATTTGTTATAATTTATCATTTAAATCCATTTTATAAATGATTTATGATCTTATGGATGAATATTATTTATTCTCCTTTATTTCTAATAAATTGATGATTATGAATGATTTTATCAATGATAGTTTCAATAAATTAGTTGTAACATTATTTACCATTTTTAACCTCCAAGATAATTTCTAGATTGAAGATCTGACCATTAAATCTGCCAACTCAAAAATTCGTTGGAATAAGAAGTGACAGCTTTACGGTTGAGATTCTGAGCAAATGAAGAAGAATTTGGAAAATCTGGAACATGGGTTTTGTCCATAACGGAGCCAATTAACTTTAGTGAAGACTGGTTTGCCCAAATTCGGCTTGTACTGAGAGAAACGCAGGGTTCTTTGAGCACGATTTTCTCAGATTTTCTGTTGCGGCAGTCCTCCAAATCTCAGCTACAAAGCCAAATTCGTCTTGCTTTTGTTGAGAGATGAATGGAAATATATCTTCTTGTTGATCAATTGGTTGGAAACAATCCAATTTTGTAATACAAATCATTTTGTACTTATATTTATTGTAACTTCTCTCTAATCTCTCTATTGAAATGAAAACAGAGATCAGAGATGGGGAGGACTTCAGGATGACTTTGGGGATGGAGAATTGAGGATTCAGGATTGGAGATTCAAGAATCATGATGGATTATTCATGATAGGATAGGGATTTTTGCATTTCCATTGTAATTCTGAAGCTTTTGCTGTTGTAATGATAGCACAATTTGATGATTAATATATGATTTGGGAGTTGCTGCTCATTCTTCTCATCTGAAGTAGCCCAACAGTATCCGCTGGCGACTAAGGGCCCAGCCAGTGGTGGATTGTGCTGCTTCTGTATATTATATCTTTAGTTCATGCATGGTTTTCTTATCAAGCTTTATTCAGTAATCTGGTATGTTTTGTTATTTTACATCACGGTTCTGTTATATTTGATTTATGTCCAACTGATCAATATCATTCTCTATGACAGGAATGTAGTATTGATTCATCTTGACTTGGTAACGCATTGATGTTATTTTAATCATTGATATAACGTTGTTGATCCTTACAGAATGTTATTGATGTTCAATTACAGCGTAACCGTGCTGTGACCTTCATAAATTGGTATTCCTGAATTCATCTTAGAGATTATATTTCCTGGCGATTGTTGAATCTATTGACATTGCTGTTCCATTACAAAATATAGTCGTATTCTTTATAACTAAGACTGATAATTGGATTACCATGTGAGATTACTATTAAGCTGTGCCGTTTGTATTTATATTTGACTTTCCAACATTATTTCATATTCCATCATTAATCAATGTTGTTCTATTTCCTTGTGCTGTTCGATTTATTCTTAGAGTAAAGATTGCTATTAATTTGGCTTTGCTATTGTTCATTTCCATTAATTAAAGTTTGTTGTTTAGATTCCTTTAATTCTAGTTTGCTGTTCCATTTATGGCCGTTCCATTTTAGACTTGCTGTTCCATTTCCTATTTGTTGTTCCATTCTACTTTCTGTCGTTCCATTTACTTGCATTTGCTGCTTTGGTGTGAGAGAATGTCTAAGGCTGTAGTGAGCCTCAGCAGTTGCTGCCTAGCTCCCAGAACTATGGTCCATGCTCTAATTTCCTTTCCATCAGTTTCTAGAGGGATGGGTTATCACTTCCACACCCTTGACTGATAAGTTGCCTTGTGTGATTTTATCCTTTTGAAGTAATTTAGTCATAGTTTAGCATCCGTTTACTCTTGTATTTTCTGAACACTGTACTACTAAACATTACTCTTGAGTAAATAGCCGCCTCAGACTGAGTACACTCTTGAAATAAAAATTCGTCCCTGGGTTGATAATTAATGTGAAGGTAATTAGGAGTTTAAAAGACACCTTTTATCGCTCCACATTAGCCAAGGAGCTCACTTCTTCTAGCAGTGAAGAGAAGGAGCCTACTCGGGCTGAGAAGAAAGAAAAATGACAAGACACCCCTGGCAAAACACTAAAGAAGGAGCAAAAAGGAACACCAGCAGCAAAGCAAGCTGCCAAAAAAGGGGATGATGGGATTGCCCCAACGCCTAGGGAAAAATGACTACAGAGCAGAGCAGAACAGACAGAGAAAGTCCAGGACAGTAAGGGTACCCCTAAGGCTACCTCAACCAAGATGAAAGAAAAAGCCCCCTTGGCCAAGCAGGCTAAAACCGTGCCCTCGATTCCTATAGGAAAGCAACAGAGTGCTCCTACAGGAAAGCAGCAGAGTACTCCTACAGGAAAGCAACAGAGTGCTCCTACAGGGAAGCAGCAGAGTACTCCTACAGGAAAGCAACAAAGAATTCCTACAGGAAAGCAACATAGTCTTTCTATAGGAAAGTTGAAAACGGCTTCTACAGGAAGTCAAAAAGAAACTGCTACAGGACATTCTACAGGAAGTCCGAAAGGAGGACAACAGAAGGAAAATTTGGCTGAAATCCTAGCTAGGGAGGCAGCAGCTGTGCTAGCCACCCTAAGTACCTATCCCAAGCCCAAAGAAAAACGAAAAAGGGAGACTCCTCTGTATTTGAAAGCGAGAAGGAGTGTAAGGATTAAGACTGACAGACCCCAACCTCCATCAAAAGAACCAATCACTATCGTGGATACCCCTACCACACCAAGGGATAAATCCCCCTCCAAAGCATCCATTACTTATGAGTGGGGGAGCCCAAAAACATCTTCATGGAGGGACAAAATGGAAAAATTAAGCTCAGAAGCCTCTCTACAAGATGCTGAGGCTATTCTACAAGAAACTTGGGCTAGGATGAAAGAAACAGAGCAGATGGAGGAGAAGGTAGCCGAGTCACCACAAGAGGAGAAGGGAGCAGCTAAGTCACCACCAAAGGAGGATAAACCCAATGTTATCATGGAACCAAGCCCCCAGCCCAACTTGGGCTCTTATTATAACTTTTTGGAAGTAGGCAGAATTATTCCCCAAACGTTTACAGTGCCACTATTTTTAGCACTAGAGGAAGAACGAGTATGAACCCACACGTGGATGAGGATAGCTAAATCTAAGGGTGTAGCAGATATTGGGCCTCTAGAGGAAAGGCTCAGGGAAGCACAAAGGGAGTTGGAAAGAGTGAGGCATGTGGAAAGATCCCAGCAAGCCAAGTTGAGAGAAGAGAATGAGCTGCTTAAACAGCAGCTCCAACTGCGGGGACAGAGGAAAGAAAAGGACATGGCAGCCAAGGATCCCTCAGCAGAGCCTCAGGGAAAAGAAGAGATGCAAGCTGATCTTGAGGAGTTCAACCAGCAGTTACAGGAAAGGGGACTACAGGCAGATATGGAGATACAATCCCTAAAGCAGCAGGTGCAAGAAAAGGAGGCACAAATGGCCTGCATAGCTAGTTGGGCAATGGAAGCACTACAATGTAGGCAACCGGCCAAATCTTATGGCCTGTACCTAAGGGACCAGTGGCTGTAGTTCCAAATCAATACATTAGTACAGAGGGGTATCTCTCACATCCAAAACCCCCAGCAGTTCATAGATTTATGTAACACCAGTTCATCGGAAGATAAGGCCAAGCTTTCAGAGTTTTACCTCGATAATTTGGCCCTTCCAAACATCACTTCGTGGGACCCCAACACAACAGTAAGGGACATGCAACTGATGGCAATGACCTCATGGTTAAACCATGAAGAGAAGAGAGCAGCTAAGGTCAGGAATGTCATGGACCTGGAGTTACATGAACCACTGTTGATTAGAGTAGAGCCAGGGTACTCCACAACACTGATATCCGCTCACCAGCACCTAGCAACCAACTCTCGGGCTTTATTAGAGTACATGGATCATTAGGCCCAGGCTATAGCACATTTTGAGGATATGGAGAGGTTACTAGGGGACAATTGTGTTCATGCTTGCACACGAATGTGGAACACATTGTCCCA
>APFE030578783.1:0-47271 GCA_000404065.3 Pinus taeda
AAGCTGGGCTTCATTCGAAGCAATGTTGATCCAAGCCTTTACTTCAAGGTTGTGGAAGGAAAGCCTCTCATTCTAGTGTTGTATGTGGACGACCTCTTCCTGACATGTGATGACCCTCTCATTCATCAATGTAAGAGGGAGCTTGCTGCTGAGTTCGAGATGAAAGACCTAGGACTGATGCACTATTTCCTAGGCCTGGAGGTCTGGCAGAGACCTGGAGAGATTTTCCTTTCTCAAGGAAAATATATTGTGAAGCTTCTGGAAAGATTTGGGATGGTGGACTATAAGTCCGTGTCGACACCAATGGAACTCAACTTTAAGAAGTTGAGTGGCAGCGCTGCAGGGCCTATCTTGGCCAATCTTACTGAGTATCGTCAACTCATAGGAGCTTTGATGTTCTTAGTGAACACCCGTCCGGACATATGTTTTGCAGTGAATACTTTGAGTCAACAGATGGTTGAGCCTCATCATTTTCACTGGGTTGGTGCCAAGAACCTTTTGAGATATCTTCGGGGCACGATAAACCATGGGCTGAGATACACTACCGGGAGTGTGATACTCCGTGGATATACTGATGCCGATTGGGCTGGCAGTGTGGTGGATCGTAAGAGCACATCTGGATGCTGTTTCAATCTTGGTTCTGCTTCGATCTCATGGATGAGCAGGAAGCAGAAGTCGGTGGCTTTGAGCACCGCGGAGGTCGAATACATTGCTGCTAGTATGGCCTGTTGTGAAGCAGTTTGGTTGAGGAAGCTCTTTAGTGAGCTATTCCAACATGTGCTAGATACCACTGTGATACTCTGTGATAATCAGAGTGGGATTTGTATGACTGAGAATCCTGTGTTCCATGACCGATCCAAGCATATTGATATCAGGTACCACTTTATCTGGGATATGGTACAGCGAGGCGTCGTAAGGCTCGATCATATAGGAACTGATGAGCAGGTCGCGGATATTCTCACTAAGCCCTTGGGGAAGTTCAAGTTTCTAACCTTCCGTGAGAGTCTTGGTGTCATGGAAAGACCCTATGATGTGGGTCCTGTTGGACGATGAGCTCTGGGAGCTCTGGGGGGCTTTGGGGATAGCTTCTCGGAGCTATAAGCACTCATAATGCTTCTGCCCCACCCTTGTGATTATTGAGCTGGTTCGCCACTCATTTATCTGTGCCCCGTATGCATCCTACCCATTGAGTTCAGGGCTCATGGGAAGTACCTCTCATTTGGCCAATGAGGTGTGGAAAAGCTAGAGACTATTAGCAAAGACTGATGGACGCATCAGAGATTTCCGTACTCTCTATCTAGGATGGCATGGTCCAACCACTTGATCTGGGATCAAGATTTGTGAGGTCTGGGACCTCTGGACTGATTATGTCAGTCGGGGGATGATGTCTTTGTGACTGACCCACTTCTGTTCTGAAATAAAGAAGCCAGCAAAGCAAGTTTCGGCGGGATGACTCACGATGTTGATTGCACTAATAGATGGAGTTCTCCCTAGTTGAGAGGGAGTGTTAAATTTGGACAACTAGGTCCAAACTCCATGTTCTGATGCTCAGATTAAGAGGCTAATATTTTTGTTGGATTCCTCTTTCTGAGAGGTGTAAAATCCATATAAAAATAGTCTTAATCCGATGAGCAGAACTTATATTTTGAATTTATTATTCTTAATAAATTATATGTGCAAGGTCAGCCAGTTTTGTAATGTAGGCTCACATGCCCAACAGATGTGTCACACACCCTCATTGATGGATATAAATACAGGAAAAGTTGGAGAGAATTTTATCACATCACAACTCACATCTTCCTCTCTCATCCTTAAGAGTACGAGCTACCTGGAGGACGAATTTCAGCCACACGTGGGAAGGACGAAGAGGACAGACCGTACGGCTGAGCTGCAGTACGATTTTCTGCTGCTAGGGTTTCGCAGAAAGTTTGACCAGCGTTGACTTTGGTCAACGCTTGGTCCAATCAAGCTGAAAACTTGTGGAAGGTTCGATTTTTGAAGGCCGTACTACCTGGCACAAAAATCGAGGTCAAAGGGTTGACCGTTTTGATGTTGCGTTGACTTTTAGCTTGTTGCCCCTGCGTTGACTTTTCAGGACAACGTTGACTTTTGTAGAATTGACTTGGGTTGACTCATCTACTGGTTGAAGGGTTGTTGTGACACATGCTGGGCTGGCTGACCAAAGAAGACTTTGCTGGTTGAAGCATCCTGTTGACCACCGAAACGAACACACACATTTTTCCTGTTTCTGATTTGTCTTCTGTAAGATCTGCTTATATGTTCTATCTGCACTTTGCTTAACTACGTGTATGATTGCTGTGAGAAAAGTGAAATTGCTCTTAGCATAGAACATTTTCAAAAATTTACACTCCTAGTCTATCATGCTTTACTGTGCATGCACAGTTTGATCCAGGGATCACTAGGCCCTACATTGAGACATACTCTTCAAGATTTACCATGCATCCCATCCTGAGACCACTAGGCCAAACAGAGAGAAAATCCACCTCTTAGCTTTATCGTATATCTCGCAATTCATTGACAAGGATTCCTAGGCCCACCAAGTCACACAATTTTGCTTTACTACAACCCAGAGTATGGTTCAGGGGCTACTAGGTAAGTGACTTTGGGATCCTTAGTTCATCTTATGGATAACTCATACCATGTGTTTGTCAATTCGGATATCCACCCCACTCAGATTCGAATACAATCCAGCCATCTGACATAAACCCTGTGAGAGAACCCGTGTCATCAAAGTTATCAGGAAATAGTAAGGCTAGGTTGGAAATATTGTCAAAAAACCCATGCTGTGGTAGAAAAGAAACACATGCAATCCCATGCATGCTAAATCTAGCAAGGAAAATACACAAGCAAGTTGATACCTATAATGAAGGTTGTTGTAGATTCTTGATCCTACCTTTCCCTACTTGAACTTTTCTTCCTATTGCCTTCTTTTCCTTTCTTGCTCCAATGGCAAAGTGCTCCAAGAAACTCTAAGTGTCAAGAGTATGAGAGAGAGAGAGAGCTCCAAAACTCAATTGACAAAAGGTTACTAACTGTTCCTCATAAGCCTCTTTATGAATGAGGCTTATATTTTCTTCATTTTCCATTATTTTCTTTCATTTTCCATTATTTTCCATTATTTTCCTTCATTTTCCTCCTCACATGAAACATGTGACCTTTCACCTCATTTTTCTCCTAATTTTTATTATTTTCATAAATGAATGTTGCAAAAATTCCAATTTTCCTTTCCAAAGACTTAGCCATTGCCTTTTCCAATTTCCTTACCCATAAACAACCAAATGAACACCCCTTAGGATGCCTTGCCTAGCATTCAACTTGAAATAAGTGTCCTTGTGGTTATTATTTTTTAACTCTTATTACATGGAATTTTCACTAGGGTTTTTATAGAAATCTCTCACTTGGGGGATCCCATCCTCAGTGTTCAATCATACATATAACTTAGCAACCCATTGAAAGAAGACACATTGCTCATGGAGCTTTATTATGCAGCTCGTTGTAGTATTTAAAATGAAAGACCTGCTCAAAGAAAAGCATTATGACAACTTGATAACATACCACATATTGGAGCTTTATAACACAACTCATTATGGTATATACAATTATCATGCTACTAAGTGCCAACCCACATGACATCATCATCATGATAACATTGATAGCATAGTAAGATGACAACATAATCATAGTGACATAACACACATACCAGATATTTCAGCTTTATAACATAGATCATGATGGTATTTACATTCATAAACATACGTACACATAACAACATTACCAAAATATATACCAGAAACATATACCAAATCATATACCAAAGCATATATTGAAACATATAATAAACAACATATCTAAACATATATCAAACCATCATATAGCATATACTAAACCATCATAAAGAATATATCAACCACAATAAAGCATATACCAAACCACCATAAAGAATATACCAAACCACCATAAAGCATATATCAAACCACCATAAAGCATATACCCAACCACCATATCGAATATTCTTTGCCTCAATAGGGAAATAGGGAAGGAGACATAGCCAACATCTAATCCGCCATCTCCCACGTAGCTTCATCAGGCCCATAGTGCTTCCATTGAACTTTAAGTTGCTTGATTTCTCAGTTCTAGGGCATGAGCACCTTTTTTTGCAATATACACTCAGGTTCTAGTTGGAATTCTCCATCTGGTTCCACCTGCAATATATACCATCCAATCACATGATAAACATCCTTAACATACTTCTTAAGAAAATATGCATAGGAAACATAATGGATGTTCATTTTTGGAGGTAGTGCAAATGGATAGGCTACTACCCCAATCCTCTCAATGATACTGAAGGGTCTGCAAAACTGTGGTCCCAGCTTAGCACATGATCCAAACGCAAGGAGCTCTTTTTCGGTTTGATGCGCAAGTACACCTATTCCCCAACCTGAAATTCCTTGAACAACCTGTTCTTATCTTCATAAATCTTCTACCTATCCTATCCTACCTTTAGTTTCTTCTTGATCACGTGCATTTCCTATTTGATGTTCACCAACATATCTAGTCAAATCAATACCCTGCTAACTGGATCACTCCAACTGATAGGAGTGTTACAACTTCGCTCATACAATTCCTCAAAAGGACTCATCCTTAATGACTCCTGATAACCATTGTTGTATGTGAACTTTACCAAATGGAGATACTCTTCCCACTGCCTTTGCTGATGCATCACATACATCCTCAACATGTCGTCTAATATCCTACTAACCCTCTATGTTTGTCCATCTCTATGTGGATGATAAGTTGTGCTAAAGGTCAACTATATGCCCAAACCTGAAAATAAGGTCTTCCAAAACTTGGAAGTGGCCTTTACATCCCTGTTTGACACAATATTCTTCGGAACACAATGTAGTCTAATCACATCTCAGATGAATAACTGTGCTACATTGGTAGCTCATAAAGTAGACTTCACCGGAATGAAATGTTCAACCTTCATCAACCTATCCATGATAACCATAATGGAATCATGTTGCGTCACTTCCTTTGGAAACCCTATGATGAAATCATTTGAAATTACCTTGCATTTCCACTTTGGAATTGCGATTGGTTGTAGCAATCCACCTAGTTGTTAACACTCTTCTTTCGCTTGCTGATAGTGGAAACACCTCGCCACAAAATCTGTTACATCCCTCTTCAAATTTGGCCAATAGTAGAATCTCTTCACTACTACCAGTGTCTTTTGATAACCTAGGTGACGTGAATAAGGTTTCGCATGAAACTCCCTCAAGATCACCTTCTTGAGCTCATTGACCAATTCATCCATTGTAAGACAATAATCCATACATTGTGCACCTACACTTGTACCTATACCTATACTTGTAGCCTACTACAACTTGTGCACAATATCCATATACCTAACATCCTACTCTCCTCCTTATAGGATCCTATCTTGTAAGTCCATCCCATAGGATCTCATAGCTGGCAAGTGATGTACCTATACCCGTCTACTGAGAGCATGTTCCACCCTGTTATCTTTAACTTCGATGCACCTGTTCTCCAAATCAAACTCGTTTATCATGGCCAACTATCTAGCTTGCATGGTGTTCAGATTGGGCTGGTCAAACAAATACCTCAAGCTAATTTTATCACTCATAAGTAAAATCCTCCTGCCAAGAAGAGAATGTCTCCACATCTTCGATGCATGTATGCTCGTTTCTAACTCCAAATCATGTGTTGGGTAGTTCTACTCATGCTTATTTAGTTTCTAGGACTCATAATATACCACTTGTCCATCTTATGTAAGGAATCCATCAAGTCATCTCTTGAAAGCATTGTGCACACTACAAACTCTTTGTCTATATCTGCAATCTATAACATTGGTGCAAGTGTTAAAAACTTCTTAAGATGCTCAAAGCTAGCCTCACACTCCTCAGTCCATTCGAACTTATTACGTTTTCTTTGCAATGATGTGATAGGATAAGAAATCTATGAGAACTTCCTGATGAACCTCCTATAATAGCCTACCAGACCAATGAAATCTCTCACCTCATCCACACTCTTAGGAGCTACCCACTCCATGATGGCCCTTATCTTCTCTCGATCTACTCCAATTCCTTCCTTGGAGACAACATGTCCCAAGTAGTGTACCTCAGTCTGAAAGAAACTACACTTGTTGAGCTTAACATACAACTGATGCTCTCTCAACAACTTCAAAGCTGCAGCTAAATGCTCAACATGATCTTCCTCATTTTGGGAATATATCAGTATATCATCAATGAACACAATAACAAATGTATCCAAATATGGACGCAACAAACTATTCATCAAACCCATGAGTGTAGATGGAGCATTAGTTAATCCAAATGGAACAACAAGAAGCTCATAATGCCCATACATGGTCCTGAACATACTGTTGTAAATGTCCTCTTCTTTGGTGCATACTTGATGGTATCCAGATCTCAACTCAATCTTAGAGAACACTGTTGCTCCCTTCAGTTGATTGAATAAGTCATCAATCCTTGGAAAAAGGTACAGATTCTTGATAGTACTTTGCTCAACTGCCTGTAATCAATGCATAATGTTAGGGTACCATCTTCCTTCATCACAAACAAGACCAGTGTGCTCCAAGGTGATAGATTTGGCCTAATGTATCCCCTATCTAACATTCCTTCAATTGCAACTTGAGCTCAAAATCATAGATGTGCTCATCGTGTAAGGTGCTTTGATGTTGGATCTGTCCCTAGCACTAACTCAATAGAAAAGTATACCTCCCTGTGAGGTGGAAACTTTGTAATGTCCTCAGGAAATACATCTTTGAACTATCGTAAAATTGGATACTTGTTCAACACATCTACATCCTTAGCCTCCTTACTAGTATCACTAGAAATGTGTACTGCAAATATATTTCATCCTTTCCTCTGGCTACTCTTTTCTTGCATGGCTATCAACATCATAACTAATGTGGCTTTCTTCTTACCCTGCAAGACTCTTGGTTACCCATTGTCATCAACACACTCGATATCTTTGAGATAAAAATCTACCTTGGTTCTATGAAGATACAACCAATCCATGCCTAAGAACATATTGTATGATCCCAATGGTAGCACATTTAGATGTGCTACAATAGGGATAACATTCAAATCAAATGCACAAACTCTTATCCAATGATGAACTCACAACTACACTAACCAAGAATTTGCATGTAATTCCTTACTCAAACCATACTTATTCACCAGGTCAAGACTAACATAGCTATAATTAGATTTAGGGTCAATAAAAATAGAAATAACTTGATCACAAAGCTTACCATCCATCACGATGATAGCTACCTGGTGTTCTTCCTTCCTATTTCCCACTACCACATAGATACATGGACTACTCTAACCAACATCCCCAATAGTTTGTGCCTCATGTGCACTGTATATCTTAGGCCTTCCACCTTGATGCTACGAACAATCTCTCATAAGGTGTTCCTCACCACATCTCCAACACTCCAACCAACCAATGCCCTCACCTCTATGATGTTGCTACTACTATTGTGACCCATGCCCCTGTCTAGTTGCATTCAACTTCTTTTGTGGTGCCACATTCTCTTTCCCATCTACATTATAAGGCCTTGCCCTCCTAGGACACCATTTAACTCTACCTTTGCCTTTTCCCTTCCATCCATGTTGAGATCCATTATTATGCTTTGATTTTTCATATCAATTTTTCAATTTCCCAATAACTTCCTCAAGTGATTGAGGCTCCTCATGCTCAATCCGATCTCTACATGCTAATGGAAAACCACTGAAAAATATCTAAACTTTAGCCTTCTCATCAGTAAGATATGGTACATACCTCATTATCTCCAGAACCTTGGCCATGTACTCTTCATTTGTCATTGATTCCATCTTTAGCTCATAGAATTCTTTAGCATTATTGTCGTAGTACCTCTCTGACAAGTACTTATTCCTGAAAAGCCTCTTGAACTCCTACCAACCTAAGTCATTTGTATGTATGCCTCTAACCCGCTTAACATATTCCCACCAAATGTTTGCTTTACCTTTCAAATAGAAGATAGTTATTCTGGCCTTCATGTTATTAGTGTACTCATGCAATTCAAAGAATTTTTTCATCCCAAGTATCCAAGACTCTTCATCATATTGCTTCTTCACATCTCCATCAAAATTAGGTGGTTTTTCTTTCTTGAATTCATCCGAAAAGTATCCCTTATCACTCCTCAGGTAAGGATGATAGCAATGATGATCATGATGTATATCAAAACCAGAACTAGAATTGTACTTGTACTCATTTCCCCTCCTATTTGGAGTGTCCAATAACCTGCCACCTCTCACTATATCAGATCTATCTGACTTGTGCCTACCAGGAGACCTGCTACCATATGCACCATTAGTTCCATTTTCATGTCCATGGATGATCCGAAGCATCCCTTGTCGCTGAAATTATGACAAACTCTGAAGAAGTATAGCATTAAACTCTACTTTCTTCTCTTTTGCATGTATAATTAGATCATTATATGCCTTACAAATCCTTATCTATTCGTTTAAGCTCCTTAGTGTAACTGCCAAATTAGAAGGATTTCCAACACCATACTGCTCTTTGGATTCATAGGGATAGTCCTTGTAATCAACCATCTTTCTAGCCATTTGATCTCTTTCCTGCAATGTATAATATGTCAGATAAACCAAATCATAATAAATCAATGTACCTTAGTATATCTCGGGGAGGATACCTTGTTTGCAAGATCAACAAATCATCGTGAGACATGTATAACATAATCATAACTACATATAGACATACACAAATAAATGTATCAACATATAAACATGAATCTAGTTAGGGTCTAGTCACCAATGCAAGGCCATATAAACAATGCATGCTATGACCTCATGCATGACAACGAACATTACTCCATTATATACATTGCCACATCAAACCAACAACATCCATAAAAAATGCCTAATTAATGTATAAACACATGTAGTCGAACATTAGCAATCAATTCTTGTAATCAAACTACAAGACTGATACATGTAACCAAATAATCAAGAATGGAACCTAACATAAAAGGATGTAAGTAGGTGACACAAAATAAACATGCAATATGAAACTAGTCATGTACTCATGATAAATACACTTCACCAAATCAATATCACATTCTCCATGAAAACATTACTACAATAATAATCAATCATCAAGCCAATGCAACAAACACACAGAATGCAAGTGTAAGAGGAACACATACAATTGACATGCATGCATGACCAACACACACCACCCATCAGTTTAAGAGTTGAACCATGCTCTCAAACCACTCTGTAACACCCTCCTGCCATATCCACCCAAGTAACAATGCCATCTGGGGTAAACATGAGATGAGAGGCTACTATGTTTAGATTCAACCTCCTATGTGACCTCAAGGAAGTGGAAACAACAAAACATAACACACAGTCATCCAACATCATCAACATAACCCTCAAGAGACAATTCAACCACTAAGACAACCTATCTCTGGGTCCCACTATTGTTCTAGATATCTTAGGCCATAGTCACTGTCATGCTATGGGCAAGGGAGTGACCAAAAACTTAAATTCACTCTCATAGGTTTTCCTGCCAGTGACCAGAGGAATTTCTAGTTCTGTGCCATCGACCTCGATATTTTAGCCACCTTTTTCGACCCAGAGCCGAGGCCACTCCCAAGAATGGAGTGATAGCTTAGAGTCAGTAAAAATATAAGGAAACAATGATACAAAAGTAATAAACTAAGCAAGACCATAACCAAACCCCTACTAGCCATGATGGGAATTTCGTCAAACACACAATCAACGTGTAACCTACAAGTGCAAATAACAAAATTAAGTGTAGGGATCTCATACTTATCTGAGAATCGTCATGTCAATTACTGCATTATCCTCTATTAGGTCATAGACACATTATCCATTCATATACATTTAAAAAGATGGTAAGAACCATACATAGATATTGTCATAAAATATGCATATAACTACCATTATCGGAAGAGAAATACCATAAACATATCAACCATCAAAATCCACATATACATCAATGCATTTAAACATGAAAATCAAGGGAATGGATTTCTCATTAATGAATTCAATAATACAACGAGAGATGGGACTACCATGTTCCACGAGACCATAGATTGGTTGAGCCAAGTCTCTCTTCAACAAATCACCCCCGTACCATATTCCAAGCATGAATGTGGGACTCATAGAACACATCAAAAACACCAATCAACATGGATGCCATAGGATTTCTCTGGCTACACCATGAGGAATTTGAGTGCGTCCTACTCTCTTATGCTTTACATTCATCCACAATCTGACTCATGGATCACTAGGCCCTACACCTAGACATATGCTTCAGGCTTTACTGTGCATCCCATCCTGGGAGCACTAGGACTAATGGAGAGAAAATCCACCTCTTGGCTTTACCATATATCCTCTCATTCACCGACAATGATTCCTAGGCCCATCGAGGCACACAATCTAGATTTATCGTAACCCATAGTCTGGTTCAAGGACTACTAGGCTAGTGGCTTCGTGATCCTTAGTTTGGTGCAAGGACCACTTAGACCATGTGTTTTTCAATTTATAGATCCACCCCACTTAGCTTTGAATTCAATTCGTCTATCCCACATAAACTGTATGAGAGAATTGATCTCATCAAAGCTATCACGAAACGGAAAGGCTAGGCTAAAAATACTATCATACCTTGTAAAACCTATTCCATGTTAGGAAAGAAACACATGTAATCCCATGCATGCCAAATCTAGCAGGGAAAATACACATGCAAGTTGAGACCTACAATGAATCCTATTGTAGCTACTTGATCCTGCCTTTCCTTGCTTGATCTTTGCTTCCTCTTGCCTTCTTTGCCTTTCTTATTGTAATGCCAATGTTCTTCTAGAAAATCTGTGTCAAGAGTATGAGAGAGAGAGAGAGAGAGAGAGAGAGAGAGAGAATAATGAGAGAGCTCCAAAACTCAACTGACAGAAGGTTACCAATTGATCCTCAAAAGCCTTTTTATGAATGAGGCTTCTATTTTCTTCATTTTCCATTATTTTCCTTCATTTTCCTCCTCACATGCAACCTGTGATGTTTCATCTCCTTTTTCTCATAATTTTCATGATTTTCATAAATAAATGTGCCAAAAATGCCATGTTTCCTTTGAAAATCCTTATCCATTTCCTTTGCCAATTCCTCAGCCATTTCTTTTGCAAATTTTGTTAGCCATAAACAACGTAATGAACAGCCCTTAGGATGTCCTACATTCATCTTGGAATAAGTGTCCCATCGACTGTGTTTATTGTTTTTTAACTTTTATTACATGAAATTTTCACCATGGTTGTTACATTAGGCTTAACACATTTGGGGTTAAGTGACTATTTTTCACCCTTGGTAAAATGAATCAAGGGGGTTATAATTCGAGTGGTGAGATTAGAAATTTAGTGTTTCAAGAACCATATTTAGTTAAATGATGGAATGATTAAATTATGATTTCGACAAGACAAAGAGTTATGTATGTGTAAATATAAACAAAATGTCATGAACATTATGGTTCTAATGAAAATAAAAAAGTGAAAATTCTATGGATGTGAAAAACAATGGGAGTTTGTGTTGAATAATGAGAGGTAGTTGTGTTGTTGTAAATAAATAGATTTGAGAATCAAATCAAGGTGATTAGAGAGAGCATGCAAAGGTGTGATGTGTAGATGTTGTAAGAACATATTGGATGGGATTTGAATATTTTATGTTAAATAAAATTATAGATCTAAATTGTTGAAGATTTATATGTTTAAATATTACATAAAGGAAACACTGTCCATAGCCAGAATTGAGGAAGAGTGCATATGATCTGGTGGAAATTCAATTGCACCAAAGAAATAAAGATATAAAGGTAGTTGTTGAGAGAGATCAAAGACACATAATAGATATGTGTTTGAAAATGAATCAAAAAAGGATTCCTTAGGAAATGTAGGTTGGTTTCTACAGATCAAAGGATTGGAGTCTACTTTAGGTTGGAAACTAAAAAGATCAGGGGTTTGATGCCTCTAGCATGTCAGCACTTAAAAATAATTCGGGGTTGGTGGTGCCTCCAACAAGTTGGTACTTGCAAATTTGAGGAGGTTGGTGTCTACAAAGCTTATGTAAATTGAAGTTGGTGCCTACATATACATTCCAATTAAAAGAATATTTGTGTTGGTTTTCTTTCATAAGGGTTTTCATGTAAATATTCTATGTTCAATATCTTATGTGAATTGTGCATAATTGTATGATGGAATGTGTTTGAATGGTTAAATAATTACTAAAAATTATATAATATTGATTCATCCCATCCCCCTAGGATCATCCTAATTCCCAACAAAATGTAGACAAGCACCATTTGTGGTCAAAATCCTATCAAAGCCCATGGGCACCATTTTGTCTATTAGACCGTGAAAGTATCATTTATGTTTGTTTGACAATAAAAAATGTAATTCCCCATTTTACCTTGACTATGACAGAAACACTTTCAGTCTTACTTGACTTTTGAAACAAATACTATGACATACACTTCATACTTTGAGGACACCTCATACTGATGATCTAGTTATAGTTTCATGTGGTAATTGTTAGTCCTCTTTTTTATCATTAATTTTTCTATGAATTTTGACTTCTTCAACCTAAAAATGCATCTTTTAGTCAACAATATTTTCCCACATTTTTCCATAGTTAAAACTTTCCCAATGTATTTTTATTTAATTTTTTATTTTTTAAATTTCTAATAATTAATTTCATTATAAAATTAAAATGTGAATTTTAGTAGATTTCATAAATCATCATTCATTATGACACTTGTTGGAGTTCTAGGTGAGATATGAAACATGGGTTATGATCATGGAAGTCCCAAGATGGTGAGTTTCCTACTTGTCTGTCTCGAAAGAATTCCAAGGTACCTTTTCAACATGGGCACTTTGGTAACAAAACACAACACAAATGATTGAAATCACCGAGATCTAATTTTTACAGATGAAATCCATGATTTTAGTTCCCATGAAGGTAAATTGGAACATATCTCATCCATATAATAGGTTGTAATTAATCTAGAACATGATTTTTGGGTATTTTGTTGAATTATTTCCTATAAAGGAAAGTAAACTTAGCTTGCCAAAACATGTTATGATTTTTTAGAACTCATATTTTTTACTTGAGAGGATGGACATGGCTTGTAGACCTATTTTTAGTTACTTTGATCAATTTATGGAGTGCTTTTGAAGTTTCCAATCTCTAATTCAAGTTAAGTGTTTTTCTTGAGTCGTGAGGGTTCCACCACTCAACCTAGTACACTTTTTCATTATTGTGTATTAACTTGGTATATATTTGATTTTTCGTGCAAATTATTATCATATTTTTCATGTTTGTATGCTCTAATTTCTTGGTTGTTGTGTAAATATGCTATAAAGCTAGTTTTAAAACCTCTATTCATAAGTGTTGTTTTCTAAATATTCCATGGTTGTAGTATCTACCTTCTAATTCTTTCAATGTTATTTTGTTTTATTTATATCAACTGATTCTTAGTGTAAGTTAACAAACCATCACAAGCCACTTCATTATATTGCATCAAAATACATAGAAGCCATACTCATTCAATATTTCATCAATAGAATAGATCTTTTGTTGTATGTATACATGTTTTTACAAGTCTTATTTATAATATATTATTCATTGTTTGAAGGATTAATCTGATTAGAAAAAATAAGCGAGGCACTAGGAGTGCCATTCACCATCTTTCTCGGTGATGAAGGCACCAACTTCTTGATAACTTTTGCATTTAGCTTTGAGCCATCAAACACCATCGTCACTTGTTTTTCATCTACTAATTTTCTTAGAATAAAATAATGGTTCAGGAACATAATAGAAAAAAGAGTTGAGTAGAATACTATGAGTGACTGCCCATTTTCACTCTCACAAATGGGGAAGGTCATAACGCATTCTTAGCCTCTTAACTAGTGTTTTCAAAATCGATTGGATTGACTAAAAGACTGCCAAAGTGTCCACTTCCCTCTAGTGGCAAGAAACACCCTAGTGCATTAACGAATCATTTGGATTAAAAACCCATTTGACCATTTTCATTTCCAAGAATTTGAGTGAAATGTTGATATTTTGAACGTGATTCCGTAGATAAATTTGACTTTTGTGATAAGTCTTAGTATATACCTAGTTCGAAGTGTTCATAAGTCAAGTTCAAAAGTTTTACATTCCACGTGTTTATGATTAGATTAAAATTTTTGTTTCATGGTTCTTTAACATAGTTACTAGTTTCAAATTAGAAGTGATAACTAATATACTCTAACTTATTACATATTGTAGTGTGCATGGAAGTTTATGAACATTGGATTGATATGAATATAATTTCCTAGCTTAGAACTCTAAATTAGCTTGGCCATTTTTGTGCCATTTTTGGGGTTGAGTTGAAATAGTGAAACAGGAGGATCTCTACGACTATAGCCCTTGGAAAGTCTTTGAAAGAATAAAAAACTTTATTCATTTTGAGTTAATTAGATCTAGATTTCTTTAAAGTTTTCATTTTGTCACAAATATAAACATTTAGGATTTTTAGGAGTGGAAGAAATCAGACGAGAGGTAAGAACCTTCACATTCACTTTAATTGAGTATTTGCAAGGCCAAAACATGATGATATTTTCTTAATTGATTTAGATTTAAATATGTCCATTTATGCATAGACCTAGAGATGTAAAATGTAGGTATGTTAGCCTAAAACCCGCTACTCCTTAAAAACCTTTGTGGTAGCTAGAACATCAAAAGTCAAAAAGAAGTAGAACAAGTTACACAAATTGTTGGAAAAATAACTATCGATCAAGTTGAACAAAAATTATTTTAAGTAAAAAGGTTGAAACATGTGGAAAGAAAAGTATTACTAGCACAACAAACCAAACAAAAACAAGTATAATAAGAAACACCTTCAATAGAAAGATTAAGAAAATAAATTCCTTAATGAATATATGAAGAAATATGAATTCAAATAGAACCAAAACTTAAAATTAGTGAACCAATCCCTCAACTAGTCTTTGAAGAACTTGAGAAATTTAGTGAACTTGTAGGAGGAGACTTGAATTAGACTGAAGATTTGTCATGTTTGTTTGAAGGACAAATGATAGACACATAATGAGAGAAAGAAGAAAAGGAAGTAGAATAAAGGTAAGAAAATAAACAACAAACATTCGAAGAAGAAATAAAAATAAGGAAAGAACGAGAAATAATTGTAGGAAGAATAGTCAAAATAGAACATGATGAAGGAGGAGGACCAACTATTGGAGGAAGAATATCTATAGTTGAAAGAGAATATCAAGAGAAAGAATCACTTTTGGGTTTCCTATTTTAGATGCACCAACATCTCTAAGAATTGAGATAAAAATTAAAAATATTCCTCCTTCCATTCTTCTATGGTACGTCTACTAAAGACCTTGATGCTTTGTCGTTTGAATATTTTGTTTCATTTTGTACGTATAGATATATAAAAGATGCTCAAAAAAATCATCTATTTCATGCTACTTAAAATGATCTGCATTAAAATGGTTTATGGGTTAGGAGAGTCAAGAATATTGCATTGAGATGAGTTGAGAAAAACGTTTTTGAAGAAATAACAACCTTATTGTCAATACTGGAATGCTAAAGAATACATTTTTAAAATGAGTTAACAAAAAGATGGAAACATTGAAGACTATTCAGAAATATTTACATATAATTACAAAAAACAAAGCAAAGTGATACAAGTCCTGAATTTATATGAACACTCCTCTTAAAAGGAATCTAGGATGAATATAAATATGTCATTGATCTTATGGGGGTAGAGGATATTTCTCAATTTCCTTATGGTAAAATCACTAAATTGTGCAAGAAATACTATAGAGGAAGAGCGAATTTTGGTAAGGGGAAAAGAGACACACTTTCAAAAGTAACTAAGTCAGCTTCACGAGGAGTCACTAGAGCTAAACTTCGAAATTTATTAGAAAATTTTATGACTGATCTTCTAAGTATTCTTCATTCTAAAATTGATACATTAAAATATAGAAAGAGTCAAGAAGAACAAAATGAAGTGTTGTCTATATTTTTCCAAAATGTAGAAAGAAACATCCCTTACATGAATGTCCTTTCGATAATATTGATGTTTGTGGAATTTGTGCAGAAAAGAACTCAACAGAGAATTTTCCAACAATAATGGTACTGAAGAACAAACAAAAATGAAGGAGAAGTAGAAAAATCACTTTATTATGTTACATCTGCAAGAAGACCTTGGAAAACTTGACTAATAAGTTTTTCTTCAAATCCAAGAGTCCACAAAGTTCCATATTATAAAAATCTTATTTAGAATACATACTTCTCCTATTCCATGGTAGGCTTGACCACCTCAACCTCCAAACCAACCTTATCAACAAGGTTGGTGAGGAAAAACTTATAGAAACCAACCCCCATACCAGCAGTCGCACCAACATCCATATCAACAACTTTACTAAAACCTTTTCAACAACCTTATCCACCAAATTTCAAACCATGATTCCAAGGACAACTACTTTTTCAACAGCTTCAACCATCTCAAAATGTTTAACGACAATGTCTAGTACAACAGATAACCGAACCGCAGTAGCTGCATCTGCCTTCTAATCAATCTTAGCCTAGGCGTACTCAATTACCAGCCTAGTCAGTGGAAAATCCTAATGTTAAAGTGGATAAACCTGTATATAATTTAGAAGAAACACTTTCCACGTACGCAATCGTTTTTATTCATAATTTCACTTAAGATCAGGAAATGTATTTCAAAAGGAATCTCCTATAATTATAGAAGAACAAGAAGAAATTGAGGAAATTCCAAGAAAATTAGCACAACAACAATCACAAAAACATCTAAAAGAGTAGAAGCTCATCATGATACATCTTTAACTACTACATTACCTCCTTTTCTAGAGAGGTTATGTGTAGAAAAATTATCAGCTCCTATTGAGCATGATTTTTAGATCAACTCAAGAATTAATTTGTTAAAATTCCTTTATTGCAAGCTATCAAGGAAGTACCAATATATGTTAAAACAATTGAGAAATATTGTTTCAAACATAAGAAAAGAAATAAAGTTCACGCTATAACACATGCCACTCGTCATTTAGCTACCCTAATGTCAAAGCCAATTGAAATTGAAAAATATGTGGATCCAATCATTGCTAAGGTTACAATTAAAATTTGACACTTTTTTTTAATTCCAAATACTTTATTTGATTTAGGCACAACAACCAATGTAATGAAAATGGATACAATACAAAGTTTAAATATACATAATATTTAATGAACACCTAAAGTAATTAAATAGTTGAGAGATCAAAGATTAAACCAAAATTTGTAATAAAGTATTTAATAGCCTCTTTGGATTCATGGGAATATCCAGTAGATTTATTTGTTCTACATCCCAAATCAAATTTGGGTGGACATCCCCTTATCCTTGGAATACAATTGTTGGGTATAGTCAATGCATTCATCAAATATAGATAAAGAAAAATGATAATCTCTAAGGGGGATGGACGTAAGAAAATAATATTATATCTGCCTTCTAAAACTTGAAGGAATTAGAACAATTGTCATGGCTTGAAGAAACAGATTCAGAAGAAGAATTGATTCAATCAGTAATCACTATTAATCAAGCTATTACTTTCGGGGATGCAGCAAATGAAAATATGTTAGATTAATGCATTTATAATCTTGATATTACAGAAAGTCAAGAACAATTCAATGTGCTATAAGTAATAATCTTTCAAAACATTTTTTTCAAGAAAATTGCATGATGAATTCTTTACAATCTTCATTTCAACAAACTTTTCTTATAAATTCAATGATAATTTCAAACTCTAAAACTTTTGAAATGAAAATAGAAAAAAATATCAACATCACTTCCAAACCGGAAGCATCTCAAGAAGATTAATTAATACAAGTGTTAAAGAAGTATTCCAAAGCATGTTCTTGGGATTACAAGGATAATATGCAATGTATTCACCATAGTACATGCATTCATCATATCTATTTGGAAGAAAATGTTAGACCTGTAAGACAACCTTAGCGACAAATGAATCCATTGCCGAAAGAGATAGTAAAAGGCGAACTACACAAATTACAAGAGATAGATTTTATCTATCTTATCTTTATTAGTCAATGGGTTTCTCATTAGCTATAGTGCTTAAGAAAAATGAAAAATGGTGAGTCTACGTAGATTACAGAGAATTGAATAAAGCCACCCTTAAAGATCACTTTATGTTTCCATTCATAGATCTAGTCCTAGGTATGTTAGTAGGAAATAAATATTTTTATTTTCTAGATGGATTCAGTGGCTATAACCCTTATTGAAATGAGTTATACTACCATTGAAAAAGAAATGTTAGTAGTTGTGCATGCAATAAATAAATTTTTACACTATGTTATATGTTATGAAGTCTTTATCAACGTTGATTATTTTGCTATTAAATAGTTGATGAATACACCTATTACTAATGGAAAGATTACACAATGGTTGCTACAATTGCAAGAATTCAATATCATTATTATTGATATTCCTCGAATGGGTAATTAGGTAGCATACTTTCTATCTCACCTAAACAATGCTAGTGAGATTGTTTCAATTTTTTATGATTTTCCATATGAACATATATTTTGTATATCAATTAAAACACCATGGTTTTCCAATGTGGAAAATTATTTGTCTTTAGGAAAATTAACACTTCATTTTTCCTCAAAAGAGGAAAAGGAAATAATAAATCAAAATGTAAGATATAGATGTATTAATGGAATTCTTTTCTACATAAGATTTAATTTTTTTATTAGACAGTGTGTTGAGAAGATGAAATATTTGATATTCTTAAAGCTTGTCATGATGGACCTTGTGGTGGGAATTTTGTAGGAAAAAAGAAAAACCTATAAAATCCTTAATCAAGGCTATTATTGGCCATTCTTATTCAAATATACAAGATAATATGTTCTAAACATGTTAAAAAATGCAACAAGAAAGGCTCAATTTCACTTTATCCTTAGGCAAATGGAGTAAATCAAATTTCCACATCAACAGGATGATTTGGAGGCAATTAAATAGTGCAACATGGGTCTTGCCACTCAGTTAGCTCAATAAATTCTAGTTAGTTGGGTTGGAGTTCATTCATGCATGTGTGATTGCTAAATTTTAGCAATCTAGTTCAGTTATTTTCAGTTGTATTCAGTTAACTAACCTCTAACTATTGATAGAGTCAGTTGAAGGGCAGTTGAGTAGTGGAACAATAGTATAACTCAGAGATTTGTTAGTTAAAAAATCAATCAACCGAAAATATCTCATGCATTCAAGGAATTCAAATTTCTCAGTTGAGGTGGAGGATACAAGGCTAGTGTAACAGGAATTGTATAGTAGTTGAGTGTACAAATGTTGAATGTAGTTAGGAGATCAATTCGTTGGGAATTATGCAAGGAAATAGGGACTTCCCTATTGTTTAGGAGATCAAATTTGCTAAGATTTGTGCAAGGAAATAAGATGCTGGTGGAGAAGAAAATTAGCTAAGTGTTGGCTGGAGACTCGGATTCAGCAGAGAGAACAATTATTCTTTTGTAGGTTTTGCCTAGACTTAGAGAAAGTAATTGTAATAGTTTCTTTATTCAACTAATTAATGCAAATAGGCTTGAGGGTTTTTCGCAGTTGGGTTCCCCTAGAAATCTTTGTGTACTTTTGGTTTTTCTTGTTGCTTGTCTATGCATATTGTTCTAAATTGTGATTTCCATTTCCTAGATTAGTAGAGTAGAATATGTGTCTCTTGATTTCATTTCAATTTATTGAGGAATTTAATTTTCTATCAAATTTCTACATGGTGTCAAAGCCTTGAAATAACATTATAACCAATATTTCAAATTTTTCCCTCAAGAATTTCAAATTGTAGCAAATTTTCTTCAAATTTGGTAGAGTGATTCTCAACAAACTGAGATTGGGGTATGCCCTAGATGGTAGCTCGAATTTTATAGCCTTGAAGGAATCGATGGAAGTACTTCTTGATGATAATGGAGTGATTCAATAGACTTAGACTAACATTAAAAAACCAGCAACATAGTATGCACAACAATTAGCCCAATGGAATAAAGTCACTGCAAGAGCCAGGAGGATCACCTTGGAAGGTATGAGAGACCACGTGGCCTCAAATATACATGGAAAATAAACACCATATTCTATGTGGAAGACACTGACTGAGCTATTTGAAAATAGCAGTGACCATAGAAAATTGGCCTTGAAAGCAAAAATTTGAAACATTAGGATGCAAAAAAGTTATAACATTCCATGAGATCTCTCCAAATTAAAACAAGTTTGATATGACCTTGGAGGGGTTGGGGTGAATGTTGTAGAATATTATCTGGTGATTCTATCTCTTATAGGACTTCCAAAATCCTGGAAAAGCTACCCAGGCTCTGTGAATGGAAGGGAAAAATTACCAAATTGGAAAATGTTATGGTCTCATTTGGTACAGGATGAGTTTAGGAGAAATACAAAAGATGGAGTAGCATCCAAAGAAGAGGAAAAGGACATTTCTCTTTTTGGAAAAGGAATGAAATCCAAGGGAAAGAAGGCCTAAGGTGAGGCTAAGTCTAGTCAGAACAATGGAAAGAAGAAGGACCTAAGCAAGATAGAATGTTTTCACTGCCATGAATATGGGCACTATGCTACAAAGCATCTACATAAGAAATCCAACAAGGAGCATGTAGTAGGAGCAAGGGGAGATGCTTTGGCATCTCAATTCAAGCAAGATTTCACCCTCCTTGCTTGCTTGGAAAGCACGGTGAGAGGGAGTGATTGGTAACTAGATTCTAGTGGCTCTTACCATATGACAAGAAACAAGGAAATTTTTAGTATCCTCGAGGAGAAGGATCTTCAAATGCTATAGAACTTGGGGATGTTGTGAGATAAAGTGCTATTGGAATTGGTATTGTAACCTTTAAGAGGGATTCAGGCTACCATATTCACCTCAAAGATGTTATGTATGTACCTGGGTGGAAGAAGAACTAGATCTCTACACTAATATTGGAGGATAGAGGCTATGCTGTTATTTTAGTAAGGGGAAAACCTTTCTGAGAAATGTAGCTACTGGGAAAGTGAAGCAAATTTGAGTTAGAGTGAAAATTCTCTACAAGATAGAGGTACACTTCTCCATGCATGTAGTTATACCTCTAGGAGTGAGGTGGGGCGAAGTTGACCATTAACCCTAGAGTTGTAAAGGATTTGGTAGGATCCATTGGAGATTATTTGCAATATAATTTCCTCGTGGATCATTACCTTGCTACATGGGTCGACAATGTTATGTAGAAGAAGGATTTGTGTCATTTGGTGAAATAGATACTGAGGAGCACATAGTAGTGTTGAGTGTAGTGCAGGAGGCAAAATGCATAATCAACATCAATGCAATATTCTTAGTAAACAATTGTAGAGACACAGTTGATTCAATGTTTTATGGATACTTGTTAGTTGCAGTTGTTGTAGTAGAAGCAGCAATAGTGTGAGGTAGTGCTACAATACATTCCATAGGTGCTAGATAGGGGTGGTGAAAAATCCCTTTCTTGCTAAGAGAGAGTGTTAAAATATGTAGCAAGAAAGGTTCAATTTGACTTTAGCCTTAGTCAAATTGAGTAAATCGAATTTCCACATCAACAAGACAACTTGGAGGTAGTTAACTAGTGTGACATGGTTCTTCTCACTTAGTTATCTCAGTAAATTTGAGTTAACGGGCTTGGATTTCGATCATGCATGTGTGATTGCTAAATTTTAGCAATTTGTTTAATTATTTTCAATTTTGTTCAGTTAACTGACCTCTAACTGTTGATAGAATTGGTCGAAGGTCAGTTGAGTAGTGGGACAACAATATAAATCAAAGATCTATCAGTTAACTTATCAATCTCCTGAAAATAGCTCATGCATCCATGGAATTCTAATTCCTCAGCTGAGGTGGAGGCAATAAGGCCAATGTAACATGAATTGTATACTAGTTGAGTGGACAATTATTGCATGTAGTCAGGAGATTGATTCCTTAGGAATTGCGCAAGGAAATAGGGACTTCCCTTTTGTTTAGGATCTCAAATTTTTCTCATATTTGTGCAGGGAAATAGGAGGTTAGTGGAGCAAAAAATTGGCTAAGTGTTGGCTAGAGGCTCTCATTCAACAGAGAGAATAACTATTCTTTCATAGGTTGTGTTTAGAGATGGAGCAAGCAATTGTAGTAGTTTCTCTATTCAACTGATTAATGCAACGAGGTTAGAGGGGTTTTCTTAATTGGGTATCCACTAGAAATTATTGTGTACTTGTGGTTTTTCTTGTTTCATATCTATGCATGTTGTTCTAAATTGTGATTTTCATTCTGCAAATTAGTAGAGTAGAATTTGTGTCTCCTGATTTCAGTTCAATTTCTTGAGCAGTTGCAATTTATATCAAATTTCTACAAGAAAATGATATTTTTTAAAGGATGGATTGAACAACAATAGCTGATGAAATTCAATACAACCATAAGTTCCTCTAGAGCCATTTGAAATGTAGGATCTAGATTTTATTAGATTGATTAACGATAAGTCAAAAATAAAAAAACACATTCTAGTATGCACTGACTACATTACCAAATGGGTAGAAGCTAATGGATTAACCAAAGCTTTTGAGCTATCAATAGTAAATTTTCTCTTTGAAGATATCTTTGTCTGATTTGGAGTTCCTTGAGATATTGTCATTAGCCAAGGGGAATTGTTCACCTACAAGTTAGTAGAAGAAGAAATCGAGAAATATAAGATCAAAAATAGAAATTCCACTCCTTATCACCCACACTCCAATGGACAAGTTGAATCAATTAATAAAATTTTATAAGAAATCATGACCAGTAGTCTAACTACATGAGAAGGACTGAGAAGGAAGGCTTATAGAAGCTTTGTGGGCATACAAAACTACTTGGAAAGGTGCTACCAGTTTTACTCCTTATGAGCTAGTATTTAGTAAAAAATACTTCTTCTTATTGAACTTGAAGTCTAAACAGTGTGTTGACAGTGCTGGACCTACAAAAATTCAAGGGATCTCCCTAGTATGAAGTCCCAACTAGACCTCACACCCTTTGGTGTAGGAGTCCCATTCGATACAATGACTCGGTTTCCATTATCTTAAAGATATGCCTTAGCTCTTTCTTGTAATCACATGAGAGTGGTTTGCTTCATCTTTGAACATTGAGGTATGCATGCTTGGTGAGTGCTAGTGTTACTTGTGTCAAGTTTCTTTCATCGCAGAGGGAAAGTGTGGAGGTGAGTCTCCAGTCGAAAGGGAAGAAGCCCAACTTTATGAGAGGCGCACAACACAACAGGACATGCACATCTTCTGGAGGAGTAGTCCACATCGATGTGGCAGTCACAACACACAAGAGAAGATAACACGTACAACACCCAGTAGAGTAGTTTGCACGAGTGCAACAATTGTTATAACAAGTTTACAATAAAGTTTTTGTTTGATGTCTAGTGACGAAACCCACGCGAACATGACAACATTAAAAAATCATACAACACATTTTCATAAATATATGTATTAGAGCAACCGAAAGAGTTCAATTTTTTAACACAAGTTAAAGCGACATGCATTACAAGTGTTCAAGATTAGTCTCACAAACAATTACAGTACATGTGTGAAAACATGCTAGCCTATTATCATGATTCTGAATTAAGAAAAAGTTCCAAGACACATTGGTAAACCATACATCACTAACCCTATGAAAGGGGCGTTGGAGCCATTATGTGCTCCTCAAAGAAAAGACTACAGACTCTCAAGGCTATGTCAGAGGAACCAAGGTGAAAAATTTTGTTCCAAGTACAAATGAGGGGTATTTATAGCGAATGGTAAAATTGGCCCTTGTGACTGTTCGACTTCCCTCATGACTACTTGACTTTCATGACTTTTCATATTACATGAATCTTCAAATTACATGTGCGTCCCTTAGACTTCCATGCTACATTACATTGATTTACAATAGTATGGCCCACAGCAGTGATGTGGTAGACATGACTCAACACAACAATGTTGGTATGTTGATGGTGGTGGTGGTGTCCTTATCGAGCTGTAGTGCTACTGAGTGGTGTATGTCATCTTGGTGTATCATAGCCTCACATACGCATGGAAAGGTGTGCGAAGTCTTTGATGGTCTTGGTGTTTGCTTGATGTTGCATGTGCACTTCCCTCCTTTGCTTGTACTTTGGCATGTTTCACATTTTTTTGCATTCGGGAAAAAATCTCCTCGCATGCGTCGTCCATTCACGAAAAAAACTCCTTTTATGCATCATTCATTTGTTCGTTCGTCAACAAATCTCCTTGCATGTGACCTCCTTGTTCATCCCTTCCGTCCTCACATCATGTCTTATCATTATCCCTATATTTGCAGTCACTCATGATGAGATGACATCAAATCCATAAACCTCCTAACCTACCATGATGCATTATCGTTCACTTTCGGAAGTAGGTGATGGGAGAGAGGACAAGGCTACGAAACTGCGCAAGACATATTTCAAGATGGGATGCGGGATCTCGGCACTACCGATGAAAATTAAGTAGAAGTCACTTAGAAACTGAGATGGGAAATCAGGATTAGCAATGACTGTCTGTAGGATCTAGCTTGGCTGGCAGGCATATGTATGTAATTTTTTGGATGAAGAAGTGTAGGTAGCAGAGGGGCTTGGCAGCAAAAACTGTGTAATTCCTCTAGGGAGCTGGCAGCGAGTTTTAAGAGGTTTCCCGGGAAAAAATGTGCATTTTTTAAGGGGAGTTGGTGGCAAGTTGTAGGAGTGATTTAGTGAAAACTACGCAATTGATAGTAGGCTAGCCCGTTGGACACCCCATCACTATTTTTGAGGTGAGTGGGATGCTAGATTGCTCAACATCCCATCGTAGTTTTTGAGTTGAGTGGGATGCAAGGCTATTGGTTGACTGCTCATGAAAACTGCGTAGTTTTTTGGGTGAGCAACAGGAGGACGAACTCGCTAACTGGCTAGAAAGGTTGCATAATTTTTTGAGGGAATTAGGGATGGACAAAAGGTCTTTGTCTTATTTTTTAGTGTAATTTCTTCAGTCAACGACGCGGGCAATGTTGGGTGTGGAGCTTGATTATCTTTTGTATCCAAAGGTTTTAGCCGGATGTATACCTCAGGAGGACTGTACACCCCTCCACGTAGGGGGTTGCGGGGGGGACTTGTCCTCGCTCGTGAGGGTCTGGAGGCCAGTAGTTCCCCGTCGAGGGTTTGGGGGCTGCACCCCCGAAGCTAAAATAGATGTAAAATTGACTTGTAAAAGTCTACTAATTTCTAGTCAATCTGGGCCGTTCGTTAGGCAGATGATTTGACAGTAGACTTTATGTTTAATTTAGGGTTTTTTCCCTAGAAGGAAATCCCTCACTATATATGACATAATTGTATTGAGTCTATATATATATGTATTCTGAGTGAGGAAGAGAGAGGATATTGAGAATGAAAAGGGTGTTACAGTGGATCTACTGTAGGTTGTATCTCTTCAGTCTGCTGCATAATATAAAAGGAAGGACTGGTCCCCATGGACATAGCCCAAACTAGGTGAGCCACATATATCTGTGTCTCTCTTATTTTATGCGTTTTCTGTGTTTATATTTATGCAATATTTTATGTGTTCCATTGCTCCGTAATATATAATTTTCTAATAGGCAAGGTCTGTAGCTTTGCACAATTTATTGGTGGAGTGAGTCCCAGGGCCACTGCCCGATCAAACTCGCCAGCTAAATAGCTAGAGGGTTGGTTGATTCGCTTGCAAGAAGTGCAGATTGAGATGGCTTGCTAAGAAAATTTTGTGTTGTTCTGGGTGACTATCGGTTCAGTTAATTCCAAGATTGCACAGTGTAGGTTACCTAGTTTACAACCTAAAGCTCTACGCAATTTCGGGCAACGATACATGTTCATTGAGTGCTAAAACTGCATGATGCATTTCAGCAAGGGTCCGATTGTTGGAGGGTGATCCGGTCGTCAGAACTTCAACAAAAATGGCTAAGTATGTGAGTGAGTGAACTTGTGCATGCGTAACCTTGCAAATGCACACTCAAGATGGCTTGATGACAAGACACCTCAAACCATCAAGACAACACATACTCAGTGTGACTGACCAAGGTTGTGATCGACAAGTGCGACGCTTGTGATGGATCATTGAATGACCACGAGGATGCTTGCACGACAGTGCATACAACTTCATGTGTGAGTACGACGGATGTTTACTAGTGAATACAACTTGTACACATGAAGCAGGGACCTTATGCATGACCAAAACATGGCTGCAAGTGTGACATTGTGACCATCATGCAAAAGGTTTTCCTTTGCATAGTCAAGCAAGGAGGGTGCAAAGTCTCAACACGAGCTCATGGGGTGAGTCTGAGTGCTTGAAATCAGCAAATTAAAACCCAAGTGAGGCTCTGAAATTCGATGCAAGTCAAAATTTTGGAGGTTGTTGCAAGCGCTGCAATACTTAGCAACACACTGATTGGATTCAAGCTTTTTTATAAGAAGAGCTTCGGCGTAAATCACATAAAAAAGACCTTTTTCGACGCATTTCGTACCAACTAGTGTGGTTCATCGTCAGGACAAGTTGAAGACACATATCTGGCTAAGCATGTTAAATAGACTGAGCAGAGACTCCAACAGCTACATAACGGCTAATTAACAGCTAATTTGGACTCTAGGGTCCAGGTCAAAATTATATTAATAAATTTAATATTATTTTTATTTTTATAATATTAAGATTTAATAATATAATATTCTATTTCTATAAATAAGTAAAGTTAGGTGCAATGGCTTCAAAAATATAATAATTCTAAAGGTTATCATATAAATAAAAATGGTTTATTTAATAATATACTTTCTTAGTCAAAATTAATCATAATAATCGGTTGAAATAATATTATTAGGATACCAATAAATATATAATTTTAATGGTGAGTTTAGAGCTGTGAATTATTCATTTATTAATTCATTTACTAAATATATATATAAATTTAAGGTGAACGAAGAGATTACTAATCCTTTATGGTTAATTTAAAAAGTTAAGTTAATTTGTTTATAATTTTCTTCTTATAAAATTGTTTAATTTGTTAATTAATAATACCATTATGAATATCAGGAAAATCTAAACTTTAATAGTTAGTTTGAAAAGTTAATAACATAGTTTATTAATTAGTTTAATATACTATATATAGAATATAATATTTAAAATAGATAACTAATGTCAAATTGTTAAAAGATATCTAGACATACCATACTTATTTATCGCTAATTTAAATAGATGATTAGATAACCAAGTAAAAGTAGTAAAATGTAATAAAGATAAGAATATAAATATCAATGTAAATAAAGTAAATAAAATTAGAACCTAGAATAAATAATAATTAACTACGTAATAATAATGGCCTTATGAATGCAAATAAAAATAATAAAATGTAATCAAGATAAGAATATAAATATCAATGTAAATAAAATGAATAAATTAGAACCTAGACTAAATAATAATTAACTACGAAATAATAATGTCCTTAAGAATGCATTAAATAATTAACTAGCCAAGCTGGTGAAGGTCCCCCATCAATGCAAAAAATCATATAACTAAATAAAACTAAGTTAGAAAAATAACTGAAATTATATATATATATATATCTATATATAAGCATGTACCTAAACCTAAGTAGAATATCAATAATAATACTCATAAACATATAAAGGGGAATATATAATAGACATCTATCTATATCTATATATAATAGAGGAGAATATACTATATGAACACTACGGAAAGGAAGCAACCAGGAAGAGCTCCAAGAAACATAGGAGGAGAAGGACAAGAGAAAATCTAAAGGAAACCTTAGCTCAAGGCGGAAGAGGAAGAATCAGACGGAATCAGGGGGAACGAAGAAAGAACAACGAAAGAACAAAGGGGCGGGGCGGGGGCGGGGGAAGAAACACTAAGAAGACAGGGTGGGGATCCAACACCTACTTACCTTCCAGCCATCATCTCTGTTGAGATTGATAGGCCTTTTTTCAATTTCTATAGCTTCCCTTAACTTACGATGATGGAACTAAGTCACCTTGGCAATAACCTTGGCCTCCTCTATACAGACATGATGCTTGGTCTTGTCCACATGCTCCGCTAAGGTTGAAGACTTTGTTCTCCCATGTCTCAGGTCAGCAGCATGTTCACAGATTCTTTGCTGGATGGATCGCCCTGTTTCTCCTATATAGGGCGTCCCACATGAGCAAGGAATCAAATAAACCCCCTTCATGTCCATAGGCTTAACAGGATCTTTCACTGACCGAAGGGAATTACGAATGGTTTTGAGGGGCCTGAAGGTTGAGGGAATATCAAACCTTTGAGGATCCGCGCCATCTTGTCTGTGTTCCCTGGATATAGGGAAGATGACACCTAGATGGCGTTCCTTCGGCTCCTTTTTCTTAAACGCATTTCTGGAGGCTTTAAGGAAAGCTTTCCGACCTAGGTGCCTACTATATCCGTTTTCCACAAAGACATCAAGGAGGTGGGATCTCTCTCTATCCAGGCTCTCATTGTCCGAAATCTTGAGGGCACGAGTAGCTAGGGTGTTGAGAACCCCCATCTTCTGAGCCGGGAAATGGTGGGAATCGGCGTGAAGACACTGCTCCGTGTGTGTTTTCTTACGAAACACAGAGTGGGAGAGAGAGCCGTCCTCCTTAGAAATAAGAATATCCAGGAAAGGGAGGCTACCATTGACCTCTTTTTCCATGGTGAACTTAATAGCCGAGGACTGGCCATTTAGGTGATTAAAGAAGTGATCCAGCTCCTCATGGCCATGGGACTAGATGACATTCGTGTCATCTACATACCTTTTCCAAAGCTTTGGAGAGAGACGAGCTTTGAAGTGTGTGTGCAAATGACTATCAAGTCCCCTCATTTTATACTAAAACGTTGAGCGCACATGGAGGTTATTTGGTCGCTGACTGGCCTTGACGAATTGTCCCATAACACAAATAAATTCATATCTCCATGAATACTTATCGGAATCAGATGATTTTTAATCTTTAGATCAATCCTACACCTCTCGATGAGAGGAGTCCAAGAAAAATATCAGCTGCCATAAATAAGATGACCCACATGGAGTTTGGTCTTAGTTGCCATTTTCAACAAATACAACAGTTTAGGTATTTTGTCAAACACTTGGAGGCCATCATCTCTTAAGACAATTTTGACAACGATTAGCAACATGAATATAAGATTCTTACTCAACCTATTTAACTCATAAAATTCATAAATTAAAACTTCAAATATTGGCATATCAGAACAAAAACTAAATCATCTTAATTCTTCACCAAAAATTCGACAATAGACACACAAAGTTAACAATAGTAATATGCAAAATCGCCTAGATTTACGATCTGGGTTTTGAAAAGTGTTTTTTTGGAATCAAATGGGGCATTACAAACCCATTAGGCACGTATACCCCCTGATGTTGCGCTGAATTGAAACCAAAACGCCCAGGGATGCGATTATTTAAAACAACAAAAATTTAGATCCTTAATGTCTCATTTACGACTTTTGTCAAACACATAGACTGCAAAATTTCTTCTATAGCTCTACATGAGGAAAGACAACCCAAAATTATGCTACTAGGATATGTTCATTGAATTCATACATTTCTAAATCCGCCATATGAGTTCTTGAAACATTTTACAGTCCACAAGTTAATGCCTTTGACATTATTTGACAAGCTTATTGCTGCGATTGCTACAATTTGACAAACACATGGCAGCCTTGAATGCTACAACGATTAAGACTTTCTGCCAAAATTCTAATAGTACTATAACAAAAACTTGAGTCACAAAACATTGAATTATTGATAAGAATATGAAACATAAGCCATAACTGAAATTTACTTGAAACTTACCTCAAGCCTTTGATCTTCCAAACCATATTTTAGTTGCCATTATTTTTTTGCATTTTCTTTTAAGCGCTGATTATGTAATTTGTCCAGGTTTATTTTGGGCACATGCCTATTTTCGTACATCTGTTGTACGCTGCATGTTAGTACTTATTCATGCATGAATAAATTGATAGCATTACTCATTCATGGATTTTGTCAAACACTTTGCAAAATATTCTGAAACCTTGTCTAAAACATGCATCTAATTACTTGATACAAAACCATAACATATGAAATTCTTACCCAAGTCCTTTGGAATTTATTTAATTCAATTACCTTCAACAATATTTGTCTTTCCTTTTTCAACCGTTGAAGAGATATTCAACTCCAAACGTTGAGAATATGATCCATCTTTGATCCCTTAACCAACTAATTTGAACCATCCGGTTTTCCACCCAACCATATCCAGGGAGAGCTTCTCCCCCTGGAACTCCCAAGCTGTAAGAGCTCACAAGCAATACCAAAATATAGCAGTAGAGATATATACAAGGAAAGTAGAGGAAGATAAATTTCACTTCTTCCCAACACCACTCATGGTCAGCTCCACCAGGTAGAGATACTTAGTAATTTAGTGTAGGAATATAAAATTCCTTTCAAAAAGCAATTGGCTACTCTCCAAGTCTCTCCCTCTCATATATATATATATATATATATATATTTTTTTTTTAAATTATAATTCTCTCCAACTCTTGGTATCACAATGCACTCCCCCAAGTGATAATACATGAAACACATATATAAGAGGAGCAACAAATTCTTGTCATAAAGGAGTAATAAGCATGCCTTGTATTCCATTTAGAGGAGTGTAACTCATGCCATTAAGGAGAGGTATGTGTTCCTTTGTTAAGGAGAGTGTAACATATGCATTAAAGAGAGCGTAAGAGGAACCTTTTATGACATGTATTTAATGAGTGTAATAGGAGAATGTCATTCTTTGATGACTGCATAAAAGAGAGTGCAATGTATTATTAAGAGAGATAGTTTCATAGAGCCATGAGAATCACCAAGGAGAAAGTTGTGAAGTGATTGAGGAGATGAAGGTAATTTGTAATTCCCTTTTAATAATAATATCATAATTTGATAAAAAATACTAATAATATTAATAATATTGATGATTAAGTTGAGATTGAACTATTAAGATTGATTAATGATAAGTTAAGTGATTTTCCTTCAACTATACTTGATTACCCATTGATTGAAGGTGGTTTACTATTTTTGGAAAGTTATAGTTGAAATGTTAGACATGACTTTCTATTTTTAGAAAATTACTCTGGAATTGTAAAAATTAAGATTTTATTAAGGAAATTCATCCCTGAGTTTCCCATGAGTAGTATTTTTCTTCCGGAGAATAGGGATTTCACATCCTTATTGCATACATCTATGTGCCTTAACAGATTGAGGACTCCGTACCCTGATCTACTTCAAGGATCCAAGATTCCACACCTTGATCTTTTAAATATTTAGGAATACACGTCCCAATCTTTTTATTATAGATTCAAGACTCCACGTTTTTATCTTTCATGGATTTAGGACTCCACGCCCTAATCCTTTTATTATAGATCCAAGACTCCATGTCTTTATTTTTCATGGATTTAGTAGTCCGCGCCCTATTTTCCATGGCTTATCATTTACTCTACTTTGAAACTCTGTGTTTCACCTTAAGGAACTGATTGTGAGCTTATACCCATCTGATGGTTCGTTGGTAAGGGCTTGTTCCAAGACCTGAACACATCACAATCTCATAGATCAAAGCAATCAAATGAATTTCATAATTAACTTATTGACTTTTTATCAAAGATTGTGCATGATGTCCACCGTCATTTTGGTTATGGAGAAATGACTTCCGCAATCATTTATAATTTGAACATCCTTGTTTGCGAATACCAATGTCCACTATCACATTCTGCTCAATACAAGAGTAAGCATATAGAATCATAAAAAATAATGTATTATGACTTCCACGGTCATTTATAATTTGAGCATCTTTGTTTGCAAATAACCATGTCTCATGCCACATCTTGCTTAATACAATATTAAACATGTATAATCATACAAATCATGTATCATGACTTCCATAATCATTTATAATTTGAGCATCCTTGTTTGCTAATAACGAGGTTCCTTGCCACATACTGCTTAGTACAAGGTTATGCATATATAATCATACAAATCATATATCATCCATAAATTATAATTAAACATATGTTCTACATAACCATGATTATCCATGGATCTGTGTCTCAATCTTGGATCACCATCTATGTCATACACCTATGTCTAAATTAGGATACTAAAAGAGAAAACATTGATAATATGCTCTTAACCAAAATCAGTTCTTATACACACAACCATAGATATTATCACAAGCACATAACAACCAGGTGACTCAAACTAGGTCTATAGCATATAAGCATGTACATAAGTCTGTCATGCATAATCTTGTATCATTACATCAAAATCACTCTCTCGTAGTGTCACAAAACTAATCTTGCCAAGGTGGGACTAATCCTAAACTTGGCCCGAAGTTTTCTTATAGTCGTCAAATATCTATTTATTTTATATATATTTTTCTAAAGTCCAATCAGGTTGTATATGAAGACAAAACATGCCATTATTAATCAAGTACCATGCATAGTTATGTAATACATAGATTTTTACATACCCCACAATATATCAAAAAATCATCTAAACAAACATATTATATATAGGTACTATTATCTATAAATGATATAACATATAAAACATCTATTCATATAAAGGACAATGTTCTCATATTACACATGATTGTCTTTTCCCTATGTAATGCATTAAGAATTCAATAATCTTTCATGTCTCATTCTCTTGGGTTCTATAGAAAAATTTGCATACAAGATGCATTAAATTATCCACATTAGTTGTATAAACAACAATGATGGTCCATTCCATAACATAATCAAATTTGTATACAAGAAGCATCAAATTATCCACATACAATTTCTATTGAGACTATGCAACAAAACATGCCATATATATAACCCATTCTTACATCCCACTTGATTTATGTCTTCTCAATCCAAGAATTCCCTTTTTCATTTCATAAGACATCCCTACTATTGAAGAAAAGGGTAACTAGGTTCGGTATTTGTCAATGTAATTTTGATCTTTGTACTTGTCAAAAAAAAGAATAATTATTTTTTATAAATTATATGAATATTTTTCTTGCTCATTCTATAGGACTAGGAAAGTCAAAGAGTCAAAATTATATTGAAGAACTTTTCTTAAGCATTTATGTAATGGCACATGAGTCAACTTAGTGTTAAGTAGCCCTCCAAGACAAGCACCATCCTCTAACGAAAAACACTACAAGCAAAATGATGAAGAGAACAGTTAAGTCAGCCTCAAAATGAATACTAACACCAAGTCGGCTCACATATGGAGACACATCTCTTCGGTGGACAAGTCAGCTCAAATACAGGGGCAGAAAGGGAGAAGACAAAATTTCAGATTCCTCTATAACTTCGGAGGTGCAAGGAGGTACAGTCTCGGTGATGATTACAGTCAAGAATCTCGAATGGTTATAGAAAGGTACAAAATCTCGGTGACAAGTACAGTGATATCACTGCAATCTCGACCTAGTTACAGGGTCACTGTAATACAGTCTCGGTATAGTTGCAGTTGAACTCGGTGCAAGGAGAGTAGGGCTATAATCTCGGTGAAGATCACAGGACAGACAAATATACAATCATAATCTCGACATTCTCGATAGAGAAAGGATCTCGGTGTAGTATATATATATATATATATCCTAGACATAGCATGTCCTCGACATTACTGTGAGCACGATAACAATGATGATACTAACGAAGATGAAGATTTCAGTACAACTATATATATACCTCTAAGTGGAGATCTCATTGATGTTATAAGATTCCCAGTGAAGGTTAAGCAGTGGCACATCAAGTTCTCAATGAAGGTGTAGCATTGGCACAACAATGATGAAGGTCTAAATGAAGGAGCAATCATGGTGCAACAATGATTTAGATGGAGCAACAATCATGGTATAGCAATGCCGATGATGATCTCAACCGTGATAAAGAAGAGGATTGGTGTCTTGGTCTTGGAGTGGCATAGAGGGTCAAGTATAATGGTCTTGTTGCTCGTCAATTAGAATCTCTATAAAAAGAATTATGTGTGTGTTTTCCTCTCCAAGAGGGAGAGGTTTTGGCCCTGGCAGAATGCTAACTTCTTGTGTTCTTGTCTCTTTGTTTTGGTAGCAGTTTGATGAAGTAAACACACAGACTCGTAATAAGAAGAAGATCAAGATAAGATAAAGAGTAAAAAAATTTCACAAATTGCTATAAGGTATAGAAGAATCTATTTAATGCTAACTGCCTTGGATTCTTCAACACCTACAATCAAAATCTTTAGGATCTACATACAATTTTTACTAAATGTTTGCTCTTTAGGAAAAAATCACAATTTGAGGTTCAAGACATAATTTAATTTAGTTTTTTAACTAACAAGTTAAGGTTCTATGCAGTCCTCATTGGCCTTCTTTTGTATTATAGACCATTTGTTGGTTCCCATAATCTTCATTATTATTCACTTCTCTTACTTGAGAATCAATTATGAATGACTCTGTCAGAAGATCTTCATTCCAAAAGCAAATTAAACATATATATATATACATATATATTTTTTTTTGCATGTTTGTAATCAAGAATAACTCTCATAATTATGCAAATACGATATCTATATTATTGAATCTATCTTAATAACTGCAAGTCATCCTATTTTCCAACTAAAAAATCACTCATGATTTCTATTCAATAATTAATCAATTCATTTCGTTTAAGGTATTATTCCTTACAATTAATACATACACAAAAACAAGCCATGGAAATAATACACTTCTCAAACTATGAAGATTTAGACTATCATAAGGGCATTTCTAACGTAAAGCTAAGTTTTTTTTTTTTACTCTTTTAAGGAGACCTCTCAAAATACTACAACCTTTTGTAGGACTTCTCATACAACTATGCATCCAAGCACAAAATTCTTAAATCGAACAGCTCTTTCATTCCACATAGAATACAATCATCTTAGGTTTCTGAATCATGCAACAGTTCCAATGCATCAAAATGTGATTTTGCTGTCCTTCAATATCTCCCTCAAAAACGTCACAAGTACATATTTTTCTAAAACAAGAACTCAAATAACTTTTTGTTAATCACATACCTTTTTCCTTCAAGTTCAAATAAAACAAAGTTTTCAACACAAAACATGTTTATCTTGTAAACATGTTATTCTCTTAACAATTTACAAGTTAATCAAATTTCAAGAAAGCAGTTCACAAAGTTCATAAACAATATGAATTTTGACTCGATTGCGTAACTAGCAATAGTTTAGAGAAGTTCATGAGTTCAGTCCTCATAATTTCTCCAATTAAAATAGTTGAAACATAATTCAACCAATCTGCAATTGATAAAATTATTAAGGAGACTATTATGGCTTTCCTAGATCTAATTTGTCTTAAACCAATAGAAAATATATTTCATCAACTTATCACAATAATTTTTTTTCCTTCTACATTTCAAAAATTTGAAAATCAATTTAATTCTACTTAAATCCAATACCTACAAAAGAATTACGATCCTAGAGGATAGATACCTAGTTCACACTTGATTCCATATATCAAAATCAGTGATTCCAAACATCCTAAACCACTTAATGGTGTTCACTATACCAATCTTTGTATCTTCATTTGTAATAAATTGAAAATAATGGATTTAAATCTCAAGCAAATTCATGTTACAAACCTCTATCCATTTAACTTTAATTACACATAATCATTCCTCAATCATGTCTATGGGATTTCATCAAAATAATTTGTTCATTCTAACCAAAAGCATTACTTAGTTCATAGATATATGTTAGTATGGATTCCACACCCATACATTAGTTCATAGATATATGCTCGTATGGATTCCACACCCCTACATAACTCAAGGAAAACATAACCTTCAAGTGTTCCTTAAAATGGCTTCCACAACTCTCCTCCATGCACCAATCATTTAAGCCTCTTGTTTACTAGGAAGGTCATATCTCAACCTAATATTTGAGTAATTTCAGGTTATTTTATGCATAATGTCAACCCAAACTACACAAAATCATGTCAAAGAAATCATAGGAATTCCATTCTTACTCATTAAGAATGTATTCCCAAATCATATTTTAACACATCAAATTAATGCACATATGTTACTCTTGAACCTACATTCACAGTTAAAAGTGGCATCTTTCAAGGTAACTTCTGTTAAGTTTCTATTAGTGTAGGTAAGAAAAGAGTCAAAATTAACATGGCGAACTCAATCATCATGTTAATTGAATCTTGGCCTTACACCTGTTACACCAAAGCATACACACCAAGGTCATCATACTATAGTTTAGATCAGGCCAATATTTTTCTTGGTAGATACAATTTCAGCTAGTAAAGATGGCTAATAGGCCCATATCACATTGATAATTATGCATCAAATATATATGCAAATGCATCCACTCCACATATCTCACTCACCCATTGACAATCAAGCCATTCACAAGCTTGGGTTCAACCCCATCTTCTCAAGCACATCCTTTCTTAACATGTCTTTAAGTCCTTTATCATATTTCTAATAATTTGTCTTAACAAAAACATAGAGGAATATAAGAAGGCATTCCTTTTGTTTCACGAGTTTCTTAATGACAGTAATAATAATAATATCCTTTATGCAACCAATATGCTTCCAAGTCAACATACACAATAATTCAAGATGAATGCAAAATCAACATTCATGCATCAACCTACAAGCAAACATGTTGGCCCATTAGGCCCTAGTGTTTTAATTTGGCTCTGATACCATATATAAGGTCCCACCTTACCAACCATCAAGAATATAGAAAAGTGTTGAGCAATAAGACTGAAAATGCGATTTTTTATTTATTTTTGTTTTTAATTTAATTTTATGTTTTTGTTTCGAAATCACAAGACAAGCCCAAAGGGCTGTAGTCTATGTCCCCAAATTTTGATGCCAAAAGCAACAATTTAGCACTCTAAATGGGCTTCAAAAGCTTCGAGACTCCAAATTACCAAAATAGGGCTTTCCCCTTCCCCTTGAAATAGGCCCTACAAGCCAATAGGTCCAAGTTTTCCCACTAGAAAGTATCAAAATAGATCACAAATTATGTGGTGATCCATTTGGATCATTGATGGAAGTACTATTAATTGACAATATTATTGAACATTATGCTGCTACCACTAACACTTGATCCTTTCATGCTGTCACTATCAATATGGTTGTCTTCCTTTTACTAATCTGAGTTGGTTCTTTGTCCATAGATTGCATGACAATCTAGCAAATAAAGATTACCAAAATTGAAACGCCACACATCAAGAAGTATTTCCAGACTCTATTTTGTGAGTATAATCAACGAAGGTGGCGAGATTCAGCTTGCACATGTACTGGATGTGCATTTCTTTATTCTCATTGAGCTAACAGGGAACGGGGTATAGCATGTGTCACCGTGGGCAAGTGAAGCTTCTTGACTACTGTGCATGATATGAAGTTGCACTGTCTACTGGTGTTTATAATAGTTATTGGCTCCTTTTAACTTTAATCTTGATGGAGAACAACTTTTGACAATCTCTACAACTGGGATTGTTTTCTGACATTAGAGAAATACCTGCGGTCCCAGAGTCAGGTACTAATACCTGTTTTCTTTGCATCTTTGCTCATGCAGGCTTCAATTCCTTCTCTAGATGAAGCATCCAACACACCTCTTTTTAGTGTAATCTTGTTGTGTAGCCCTTCATCTAGCGTCTGAACTTTGCTTTGTGATTGCCCTTCCATGTCCTCCACTTTTGAGAGCAACTCTAAACTCTATTATCTGTACAAAACTCTGTAATGACATACAAAATGATGCCGTTAGACCAATTTGATACAAGGAGTACGTTTACAGAGTGCATATCCACAGCACAAATTACAGTGTTTATTTCAACATATACAATTTTAATATTATGGCACGACTCACAAAATTAGCTTAACGAACAGATTACCACAAGCGATTGCACAATTGTCGAGGTAGCAAATCTCAACTCCTGATTCTCATTGACAGTGAAAATTGCACAACAACTCATATGAATATGCAGCAATCAAATGACAATATATACAATATTTTGATCAATGTAAATAACCAAACTAAGGGGAGACAAAACGTGTTCTCAATCTGTTCCTATTCAATGGTGACGGTTGGATTGTGCATGAACTTCAGCTGATCCATTCAACTGTGCTGTTGTGATCCATATGCACTCTACACTGCTCTGCTGTTCCAAAGATGTAAAACAAATTTGTATCTTGCAGCCTTCACATGTCACTGTCAGCTGTATATATCAACTGGATCATAGGAGAATGTTTTACAAATCAAACAAGGTTGTTCTTTGTAACCTTTGAAGTCCCCGACTTGTTGCCACAGTGCCTGATAGAAATGTATTTTTAGAGAATATACAGTTGAGTACAGCTTTTTCAGGGTTTTCATCATGATATGGATGGTAAAAAGAATTTATGAGCACGCTAAGTTTTTTAAAAATTCTCGAAGTAAAGTGCACTTCGTCGAGTTTCACATCTTGCATAGGTTTCCCATGGGTCAAACATGTAGGGATTTAATTCATACTCTACTTCTGAGCAGAGATGCATTTGGAATTTTGAACATATAACTCATGCCATGACTTCCCCCAGAGTGCTTCCTACCATCGATTTCTGACAATGCCAGCTATTCAAATTCAGTGGACCTCTGGGTTGGTAAGTTTTGAATAATCAGAAGTTAGAACAAGGGAGATATTCAGGAATTTACTTGTTTATTTTCTTCAATATGTAGCAGTAACATTTAAAGTACTTTTTGGATAATGCATAAGAACATTTTATGAATCCAAAAGCCGTATAAAGCTATGTTCTAATCACATTAAAATTGAGGAGGGAACTTTTTGACAGGCTATTTGTCTCAACAAAATGTTATCTGTGATGATTTGATTGGTATGAATCTTGGTTGCCTAGTGGAATTTGTATACTAATGGATATGTGTTTTTTACCCTGTACATGGAGCTTTAGCTTGATCGTTCTGATTTGTCTTTCTGATTATGTGTGCCTGCGTGTATCAATTCTTAGCTTCTTAAAGAGTAAAGATCAATGTCTACGAGAATGTTAACAAGACGGTGGAGGATGTAGTATCCTTGAATAATCTGCCATCTATCACCTGAAATAGATTGTCGTATCTTGTATGGATCCGACTTTGGACAGATGTGGAAATAGGGAAAACTGAGACCTGATGATGAGAAATGGATTTGGGATAATTCATCTCGGCCCTAAAATATGCCCCTGATCACAGGATCTTTCCCATCTTGAAGGCACTGGAGAATGGGGTAATAAGAATTGGGAATTAACAATTTATCCCATCTCCACCTGGGAATAATCAGTAACAATCATTGGCGATTGTCTAGTTTGGGAATGAGTTTGTCTATGGAAGTTTTTGCGTTGTTGACTATGATTGAGGTGAATTATTTGTCTAACTTTTATCTTTTTATATGTAAGAAATTCCCCCAGCCTTTTCCTCAGAATTTAAATGCGTAAGAAATTCCCCCAGCCTTTTCCTGAGAATTTGAATGTGTTACATTTCTAGCCATTTATTGTATCCGTAGAAATCAACACGTCTGATCTCCTATTCCATCCTATCTGATGCTGAACGTTACGGAAAAGATTTTGAGTCTGTAAATCGATAATCGAACACTTCATATTGCTCTTCTTCTTTGAAATGAAAGGTTTTATTACAAGGTGTCCTCTTGTCGTATTTGTTGACATTCCAGAGCGGACACCTTCCTCATAGTGGGAATAAGTTGTCATTACTTGCCGATTCTGTGAACTTTTTTTTATAGGGTGGATACAGTTTAATATATTTTGGTGTGGCTTGGCGTCTATAGATGATTAATGTGGAGGGAAAGCTTGCAGCATTGATAGGATTGTCTGGAACATCCGCTATAGCTGGTTAAATAGGGCATTGTTTTACTTAAAGAGAGGCACTATAATTTCATTCTAGTTTTGAAGATAAGAGTTTTTTTTATTTTTTAATTTTTATTTTATGTTGGGTTATTTAATTTGTTTGGTGTAGCTTGGCGCCTATAGATGATTATTGTGGAGGGAAAGCTTGCAGCATTGATAGGATTGTCTGGACATCCGCTATTCCTGGTTGCATAGTTTACTTAAAGAGAGGCACTATAATTTCATTCAATTTTTGAAGATCGTTTTTTTGTTTGTTTGTTTGTTGTTTTCACTTTTTTTTTTTTTATTGGTTCTTTATAGTTTTTTGGTTTTTTTATTATTATTTGGGTGTAACTTGAAATGTACTAAATTTCAAATTCACTTTAAAACTATCTAGCATCATTGCCGGGTCATAATTCTTGACACGCAGTGAAGGATTTTTCAACATGATATTATAACTGTAAAGTCCTCGGATAATGTTGCTTCATTTTGGCTATAATGGTAATGCGTAATGCCAGCCTAATGATGGATAGGTTCATCAGATGTGTATTGGGATTGGTGTATATCTCTTTACCGTTTGCAATATTAGTCATAAGTATAAAGCCATGGGGTCGGTGTACATAGTCTAGTGGCAAAATTTCTCAATCACGGGATGCACATCTCAAATGGCAAAATTGCTCAATCACGGGATGCACATCTCAAGGTTAAATGTTGTTAAGTCGCTCTTGTGGTATTCTAAATGCTGTCCGGCTATTGTTTGGACTTTGGGTAATGGGGATGGTAGTCTATGTCCAGGCTTAGCTATAGTTTGGTTTTCATGCTTGGGCTCTCGACTATTGGCACCAAGCTGTGCCAAGGAAACGCTGTTCTAGTAAAGCAGTGTTTTGTATTGTAATGAATGCATTTTATTATATAAAGAAATAACATAACTATTGAGTATTTCTATGAGAACATTTGCTATAGCTCAGTGTTAAATCTCCACTTAATTTTGATTGTAATTTGTCAGAAAAAGTCACTACTGATGTATTTATGTCAGTCTGACACTCTCTTATCTGTTGTTGCTGTTTGTGTTTCAGTGCATGTCAAGCCTGCATGTATAACCCAATTGACAAATCAAGCAATCCATGGACTCTGCCATGAAATCCTTAGCTTTACCCTTGTGAATATTTCTCTCCTCACTTCTGTCATCCTCTCCCACAGCATGGCTTTATCCTTTTAAATTTACTAGGAGGTATTTTATTGCAAGAAAATCTTTCATTAATCTCACATACAAAGTGCAATAAACTATTAAAACCTCATTCTTTTAAAGCTTCAGCACACCGAGTTTCCAGACACTCAATCGTCACAACAGAAGCGATTATCATGTCATTGTATCCAAGATTTGGACTACTTCAGTTTTGTTTACAATGACAAATGGAATTCCTGGCAGAAGTTGGAACCGTTCAAAGATTCCATATCCCAATAGTTATCATGTCATTTGAACATAGTAAAGGCAAGAATGTTAAGAGGCCATAGTAAACATTGAAAGGGTTGTAGGCCAATATGTGCTTTCTTTTCTAGTGGCTCTTTAAGTTGCACCTTATATTCAGTGTTTCCAGTGGTTAATGACCCAGCGTGACGACACTAATAGCATAGCTCGTTTTTCTTCAAATGTGTTATTAAAGAACTATTCTGTGTATCTACCAATGTAAAGAGCGGTATGAACTGTTAATGCAATGGTTGATGAAAGCAGACCAATCATTTAATATGAATAAAGCATACAACTATACAGAAAACACGAGGGCTGGTGAAGTCCTTTGTTTGATGAAGTTTCTGCTTTGGTATTGACCTTATAATCCAGAAATAAGAAGATAGTAGCCTAGCACTTTTGATTATCTTTTGGTTTGCAGCAGTCTATAAAATTGAATCTGCAATACAAAATGAACTGCACTTGGACAAATTCAACAATGAACTGCCATTTGCTTTATTTCAATAGACATTCAACAATGTGCCGTAAGTTATTTTAACAGAGAAATTAAGGAAGGTAGTGTAAGCTTATTTTAATTTTTTAATGTAACAAGGGTAAACATATGAATGGTGTCGATACAAACCACCTAATTATGCTCTTATATGGTCGCTATTCAGAACCAGTAAGAACTCGGTGCACATATCTGAACCACCTACTTATGCTCTTATATGGTCGCTATTCAGAACTAATGAGAACATGGTGCACATATCTTTAAGTCATGCCATTTATGCAATATTGACTAATTTACACTATATTCTAACAAGTGACATTTAAAGTCTGGGCAAGGGACTCTCAGAGCAGGAAATCATTTCATTTAAAATGCAATGGAAACAGAAAAAGGAATATAATATTCTGCGCTAATCACACAACTTTTTTCTTTATCAAGTGCTAATACATAATCGATGTGGAAATTTAAAGTTGGAACAGTGGCCAGAGCTTGCTTTAGAAGTACTATATAACAAAATGCGAATGAATTCATTTTAACTAAAAGCTGAAGCGTGGGATCTTTGGCAGAACGTGCCCTTTGTAAATTCATAAAGACAAAGACGCCGATCTTCAGACAACTACGGTGGAAATGGATAAAAATTGACAAATCCATATCAGCCAATTTTCATAGCTTACTAATGCATTTTTAATCAGTGTACTGATTCTCGTTCTTTATTAATGGGTTCTCGTTAATGTACTTGATAACCCAATCAGATTACTTCAACGTAAATTTTGTTGAAAAATATGGTAGCCATGGTCGGTATGGTCGGTATTCTCATTTTGAAAAATAAATGAGAAATTGAAAATTTTAAATTCGCTTCCAAATTCAAGTGGGCCTCGTAATGTTTTAGGTCCACTAGGCTCCTAAGAGACATTTCTCCTCATTTGGACACCGATTTTGTCTTTGCATCTGTGATATAGCGAAATTATAGGAAACCAAAATTTCAGGAGGTGCAGACATTCTAGGGAGGGTCGAAATTTTAGGAATTTGGGGTTTGACATGGCATTTGATCATAATTTTGGTTATTGGTAGGAGGGAAGCCTTAAGGTAACCCTAGACACATTGTAACCCTAGACACATTGCAAGAAATTGAAATTATTTTTTGTGGGCTGGAGGATGCCTTTAATAACCCCACATTGAAATTTGAAGGAGTGACCTTGGTGGGGCATTGGCCAAGAAACCAAATCTATATTTCATATCATTGTTGCTAATCTTTCTAGGTGAGCACTATAGACAAAGGAATTAGAGAGAGGAGTAAGGTTGGACCATTGCTTTGATAGAAATTGATGAGAACTCAATCTCATCAACACTATAAACCCTAGATCTAAAGTGAAGCAATACACATGAGAGAAATATTCACCCACATAACAACATATAATAAGAGACGAAAGGAAAGAGAAAAGTCTCCAAGAATAATAGCTTGATTTATTGGGAGGGCTATAAAACTTTTATCTACATCTATACCTCAAACCAACTCAAAATGCACTTAATCCACATGTTGGTTTATTTAATTGCTTATTGAAACCAACTATATGCCAATATCATTTGTCAACTTGAGAATCGTCTAGTTGTTTAAAAAATTACATGCAAAGTATATGCATGCTATAACTTCCAGCCACACATTTGTTTTCTAACTTGATAAATCTTGTAGTGAATTTAAATAAAAACTTAAAGCTACACAAATGATGAAATCATAAAGCTATAAAGTCCGGTTATTACAAAAATGAATAATGAGGGTGATTTAGTTTGTTTAGAGAGTTAGATACTAAAGTAGATGGACACATTGTAAGAACTTGAAATTATTTTGTGTGGGTGGAAGGATGCCCTTAATAACCCCAAATTGAAATTTGAAGGAGTGACCTGTCGCTTGGGTGGGGCTTTGGCTAGGAAACCAAATCTATGTTTCATGTCATTGTTGCAAATATTTCTAGGTGGGGCACTATAGGCAAAGGAATTAGAAAGGGAAGAGCAAGGTTGGACCATTGTTTTGACAGAAATTGATGAGAACTCAATCTCATCAACAATATAAATCCTAGATCTAAAGTGAAGCAATATACATGAGAGAAGTATTCACCCACATAACAACATATAATAAGGGACAAAAGGAGAGAGAAAAGTCTCCAAGAATAATAGCTTGATTTATTGGGAGGGCTATAGAACTTTTATCTACATCTACACCTCAAACCAACTCAAACTGCACTTAATCGACATGTTGGTTTATTTAATTGCTTATTGAAAACAACTAAATGCCAATATCAATTGTCAACTTGAGAATTGTTTGGTTGTTTCAAAATTACATGCAAAGTATATGCATGCTATAAATTCCAGTCACACATTTGTTTTCTAACTTAATAAATCTTGTAGCGAATTTAAATAGAAACTTAAAGCTACACAAATGATGAAATCATAAAGTTATAAAGTCTAGTTATGACAAAGTTGAATAATGAGGGTGATTTAGTTTGTTTAGAGAGTTAGATACTAAAGTAGATGGACTATAAAAGGATGGAAATCAAGTTGACCTAGGGATGTTACATTTGGAGGAATCGCTCGAGGGGGATATAAACTTGTTTGTTATACTTGTTTAATCACCATTTTTTCATATTTAAATCTTATCTATGTTAAAGAGTATATGAAATAAGGGAACAAGTTCAAGCAAGTGCAATGACAAGTGGATAAATTGGCATATTTTCAATATTTAGTAATAAAATAAATGCTGAATAACAATAATGAAAAATTGAATGCTAAATGTATTGTTACCATTTTGAGCTATTTGCTTCAGATATTTGTTTCACTTTAACCTCTGAATTGATACTAGTTGTCGTACACATATTCATGAGACTCATGAGACAAATTTAGATTAAATTTGACCAAATATTAAATTTACTTGCTTCAATAAATAATAATTAAAAATACTTGATTACATGAATACTTGATTGAACTCTTGTTTTCGAGAATAAATCATCGGAGTAGTTTAATCTTAGAGGAAACCTCTCTCAACTCGACAAAAAAACAACAAAGTCAACATTGACTTTGTTGTGGCTCTGTTGGATCAAAGGTGTTTTTCTCCAAGATTATCCAATGCTTAGTTTATTCTCTGTTGAATAGGGCCAACCACATGAATGTGAAAGCTCTCATGGCCTCTCCCCACCCCTCACATCACTCTCAATTCCATAGTATCGAATTTATCTACTAGAAAATAGTTGAAAGCAAGACATTGAGATACACAAAAACAAATAGAAAATATTCATTCATTCATTCGTAGATCCACAATAATTGATCTCAATAAATTTTATCATAAAAATATGTTTACATAATATGAAACAAGGTTGTTCCAATTATATAACATGTACAATCATTTATTCTTCAGTATCTTTCTCTTTTTTAGGAATTTAGCAAGGACGTCTTCTTTCCTGTAAGGTATTATGTGCTTTGTATGTCTTTCTCCCAACATGGTCATACATCTATGCAGCGTTAAAGGGGGCAGAGCATCAATTGCAATAAGAAAGAAATGTTAAATTCATATTTATATTTATATTTATATTAAGTGTTTTATTAATAAAAATAGTAGCAAAGTGTTTTTCACCTGCTTCGATAGTGGAGAGAAGCAAAGTACTTTCATATGTGGCCATATGCTCTCTTGTCTAGCTTCATCCTGTATATGCCCTGGAATAGAAACACGGAATGTTATAATTAATACACCACTTGCATTTAAATATTTTTAATTGTAATCTATATTACAATTTTTTTATGACACATGAAATACCTCCAATACTGAGCTAAACATCAATTTCAAGAGGCACTCCACCATCACGAGGCTCATGTGTTCCCTTATTACTTGGGACATTTGTATCTATATTGCTTGCTTGCGTTTTACAATCAAGCACATTACTTTATGGCAAAAAATAATAACCAATATATTATACAAATAATAATTTATAAATGCTCTTCATTGCTTTTATTTACCTGAGTGTCGAGTTGGGTGCCAAAAGGTTGTGTAGGCCCCAAGCTCGTCCTATGTTCAACCACAACTTGTTAGCTGTGCTTGAAATTAAGGTTGAGGTCTTCTTCCGTGGGAGCCTCTTTGTGTGACCCTTGCAATTATGTATGAGAACATGGATTTTTCTTCTTCTGTGATATTAAATTTAAATTGTTAAGGATTTATAATTTGGATTGAAATTTTTATTTTTATACTTACAATTTTTGTGACCAGTTTTTCAATAACCATCTGGGCCAACATGATGTTGGCCATGTTTATCTATTCTAGCCTTCGTGGCTTTAGATGTATCTGTGAGCCTATATTGAAAATATTGAAAAAATTAATTAGATGTCGTAATGATGATAAAACATCATAATTACATCATTAAAAGTGCCTCATACCTTCTTGGTCTAGGTGGTGTTTTCCCCTGTTTTCAAAGTGCCTTCTCCTTTGCATCTTCCACGAGGGCTTTCCACTCCCTCGAAATCGCTGGAGGGCGCTGATACTTGGGGTTCTTTTACAAATGAACTCTATACTAGTCCCTCAAATATTTTAATGGTAAGTATGACTTTGAGGTAACTCTAGTTTTGTTGAAGGTACCGTCACCGAACACAGTAACCATCTTGTTCATAAGTTCATGCCTCAACTTGGAATTTTGGGAATTCCACCTTGTGCGAATGGTGGGACCAAAGAGTTCCAAGGTTAGGTCATTCATGTGCTTATATAATACATTGTTTCGTGCAAAATGATATTATCATTAGTTTAAAATAGTCATAGATTATACGTAAATTTCAGTTAGATAATGCTTAATATTTAACACTTAAATATCGAGAAGATTCTCTAATTTCAGGGGGACATGGTCATAATCTACCAAAAGTAATCAGTGGTGTTTCCAAGCTAGTAACACAGGAAGATCCTGGAAAACTTGCTTCAAAAAACATAATCGGTAGTGTTTTCATGCTAGTAACATTGGAAGATCCAGGAAAACTTGCTTCAAAATGTGCGATGGGATCACACTTTACATCCATAACATCATGTGCAGATCCTGCGTGTGTTCATGGGATGCATATCAAAGTGTGTTGTTCAGGGGGTGTACCAGTTAGTGATTGGTGAGTCATTCACAAGCAGAACAATGACGTTGCTACCAACGTCGACCTCAATTGTCGCACCATGAGGATCATACTCCCTTAAAAA
>APFE030578783.1:47598-72937 GCA_000404065.3 Pinus taeda
AGATAATTAAAATCATAAATAAATAAATGAGATAATTAAATGAGTTTCTTACCCCATGGGGATAAATGTGACTCATCACAGTATTGATTTGGCCTCTTATCTCTTTTGTGTGTGGTTGCATCATAATTAAAGAACTGAGTTTCTTGTTTAATTTTATGAGAATCTTCTTTATTGTTTGAATTAGATTGGTCGACAACAAAATTGCTTCTTCATTAAGCACTTCCTCAAGTGCATATGTGAACTGCTCTGAGGTTTGTGCCTTCCCCTTATCACCTTGCTGATCAAATAAGTGTTATTTGTAATTTTTTCCTACCATCCTCAACTATAAACATTCAAAGGTTTGAATTTGATGAAACATTTTAAATCAATAAAAATTTCCATCTTCTACATAAGAGGGGAAGTTTAGCCAATTAAATACTTGCTTGTAAATATTATGATATCTTGAAAGTAAATTTGTGACACATTAAAAAAATCAAACAATTCATCCACAATTAATTATTATTATATTAATAAGAAAATCACTACTAAAATGTCTAAATTTATATAGAAACTTCACATTATATCATGGTCAATATAAAATGTTCTAAATTTCTAAAAGCTTCATTTCATATCATTATATTAATACATGGGCCACTCATATTATACAAAGAAGTGTTGAAAGTTATAGCAACTTCATTTATTCCTACCAAAGCACGTGTTTTAATTAATTTATTCACAACATAAAGTGATGATGACAAAGTCAAATGAAAAGTATTTCAATAACTTTATTTAAATAGAAACTAGAATATTCTTGAAGCAAGGGAATGAGAACATTGAAGTGAATCTCGTGGTTATATTATTTTACATACAGTTTCATTGATGTGTACATGCTGTGAGATCAGTGCCTTTTGACCTTGATCAACCCACTACAATATCACAATCATGACATATTATAAAATATGTGACAATATATTGTAGTAAATGACAATGATAACACGTAATAGACATTGCTTACGAGTTGGGTAAAATATAATACATAATGCCCCCATAATAGCAACTTTTGTATGTATTCAATTCAAATTGTAATTAATGAGCATCTCTTCCCTTGCAACAATTGATTTTATGGTACATACGAATATATTATTTCTTTCACGCCCCTCAAATATGAAATTGAGTTGCTTATTTGTGGTCGTGGGCCATGTACTATTTATAAACCTTGTAATATTCCTTGTTGCTTTTGGCCTTCCATTAATATACATATGCACACTTTTATTTTGATCATTTCTTTTTATTTGTATATAATTTGCGGCCATGCCATATCTTCAGATACTTACGGTATACTGGATTAGTCATAACCAATCATTGTAGGCGTAACAGGGTCCGACATACTCCATCAATTCAATTAATCCACTGTAACATACCTTTACACCATCCATGGAAAATAACCCCAAACAAGTAATGACGGTGGGGCAACGTAGTATATCCTTTCATTGATAGAAAAAGTAGTGTTTATTTAGGAAGATCTTTGGGTACCAATTGTTTCACTAGATGTTTGTACCTCAAGGGCAACTCGATGTCATCTATGTTCTCATTATCATTAGAACACTCTTTAGTGAGAAAAAATTTCATGCGTCTATGGAATTTTCTTCTAATCTTTTCACTTCTAGTTGATCTGCACTTGTTAGATGACATATGAGATGTTGGCCAATTTCTTCTATCATACCTGAACTTCTGTCACTCAGTGAAGATAGATTTGACAAATACTTGTTTGGTTGAACGTCTTATAACACCATCAAATGAGAGAAACTATTAGCAAGTGTCATAAGAGATGTTGAGAAACGTCTCGACGAAACCACAAGCACATTATAATAGTAGAAGTGACTTATAAGGAAGTTCTTTGTGTTTAAAATATTTAAGTAATATTTAAAAACTTGAGAACATATTCATCCTAGCCAATGAAATCACTCGATACCTTGAGAACTCAACAAAATCTAATAGCATTTAATCTTCCATTACAAAAAAATACCCACACACTTTAATACACAAACTTTGATACAATTTGGAAATACAAGCAAGGGGACAAAACTATGGTTTTACACTTGCTAATCTGATATGAATGGCCAAGATTTTTCCTATCTCCATTGAAAGCTTTATTGCCACATAGATTTAGTGAAACTTCTAATTGTGCGACACTTATCGCGTAAGATGATTTAACCACTTTTGCATATTGTTGCTAAAATCCTAAAAAATTTCTTCACAATACCAATGTTCCTACACCAATGACATCCCATGTCATAGTTATTATGTGTAGTAAGGAATTAACCCCTATACGTTTAAACATATAAGGAACAAACAATGCGCCGCATCATACAATCAAACCCAAGTTCCAAGGGTTATCTCAATTAACAAATCCTCTTGCGTTAAGTCCATAAGGGTCTTAAGATTAAATCTCATTAATAACCTTTGGGGTTGCTAGCCATCTATGCAATTGGTTGTCAATACGCCTTCCATATGGAAATTCTAGGAAAAATGGGGAGAACTTCATGAAGGTTAGAATGGTACCAATAGCCCTATTCTTTCCTTAAGTCTATGAGGGTGAGGTGGGATTCTTTCCTTGAGAAAGAATAATAGGAACTTTATTAATTATGCCACAAACATAGGTAACATATAATTATTCCAACTAGGCCAATGAGACAACAATAATAACTAAAGGAAAACAACATCCATTATCAACTTAATATTGTCATTACTCTACTTGACTAATGCACTAAACATAAAAGACAAAACTAACATGTTGTCTGTAAGACGAAGATATGCTTGGTGTCAAATAGCTAATAAAGAGATTTACATTAGTATAATATAGAGAATTTGATTTAAGAGCATTAGAGCTCAACCTCCATGGTGGCATTAAAATGTACAAGAGATAGAGAAGGTGTGTTTATGGTGTCATCGAAGTGTGTAAGAGATAGAGGAGGTGTGTTTGAGCATGAGATAGTTGTAGGATGATTGCAAAGAAAACAAGAACTGCCCTTGTTTTGCTCTTGGCCTAGAGAGGACAAAACCATACAGATCTAAACTTCTAGTTGAAAAATTGATGTTAAATCTTCTTCATAAACAAGTTTGAAACCCTAATTTGAACACGACCTTTTCAAGGAGAAAAATAAGTTTTCTTTTAGCTCACGGCCAAGGAGGAGAGAAGGCTCAAAATTCAAGTTAAATTTATGAAAAAAATTGAGATCAGTTCCTTAGATCTGGAGCTTTAAACCTTTGGACAAAATACTTTGATTGAAGAACTTTCAAGCCCATAGAGGCCTTTCATACTAGGTGAATGTGATAGTGTTATTGCTTTGTGTCAAAGAGAGAAAAGAAGACACAAAGGTTTGCGACCTTAACAAAAAATTCAGAGAAAATTTAATCTTCAAACAGTTGAATCCATGCCAAGATTGATGAGAAAAATCAGATTTCTTCTCTACAAAAAAGTTCCGAGGGTGAGACAAATACTCAAAAAAATAGAGCCTTTTAGGGCTTGCGGCTTTGTGCCAAAAAATTTTCTTGCGACCACACAAATGATTTTGCCTAGGAGCCACAAAAAAATTATTAAAATCTCAAAATAATTTGCAAACAAATCTGAAGAAAATGCTTTATAATTTTATAAAAAAAAATGAAACTTTAAAATTTCGCTTTAGGGAAGAATGAGAATGCTTTCAAACCCTCGACCTAGGGAAAGAGGTCTGAAAGGGTTTGTAACCCTCTAAAAAAAATTCGAAATTAATTCGAGGCCACAAAATAGTTAAGATCCTTGCAAAAAATTCAAATTTTTGTGCCTTTCTTTTAAAGAAATTATTTAAAAATAATCTAGAGGAAAATCGTTTTTTTAGCCCCTCAAAACCCTAGCGGGTAGGGTATGAGAGGAAGAGAGAATGAGATTGGAGGATTAAGAAAAAAATGGGGCAATTTAAACTTACAAAAGACATTGTGGGGTTTCCTTGTTTGTCCTTGGATGCGTTGGTGGGGTTGAATCTGTCTTCTTTGCAAAGAATTGTTCGTGGGTCGACTTAATCAACTATGTCCTCTTACTCTGTGGGGGCCATGGGAAATTGCTACATGTGATATTTGTATTGCCCAATGATTGTAGTGACCTACAGTAGGGGATGGTAGAGGTCGAGGTGCATGACATATGAGGGTTAAAGGATTGCAGCTAGGGATTACGATTTCCATTTTTGTACTTTGCTTTGTTTTTATTTTTTATTTTGTTTTGTTTTTGTTTATTTTTGTTTTGTTTTGTTTTTGTTTGTTTGTTTTGTTTTTCTTTTGTTTTGAATTTAAATATTTAATTATTAATTATTAAATATTAATAATATCATATATATTATATATTTTATAAATTATTTAATTTTAATATTTAATATTTATAATATATAATTTATTTTTGGGCTGATATTTGACAAAAAAATGGTTTTACGGTTTGTTTTCTTTCCGAAGTCACCATAGGAATCCAGATAAGGGTTTTCTAAGTGTTCGCTAAAAAGGAATGAGCATGACGTTATTATGTCACGACTTGGTATGTGGCATATCAAGTTCTCACTTTTTGAACCATTCAAGGTTTTACCAGGGCCGGTTGTTAATAAGGGTTTGTGCAGGTCACATTGAACGATTTGCTTGGAGTGCGTCACTGTTTGCTTTGTGGTGGATACGGTTTTTGTTTAAGGTTAATCCAAGAATTTTTGTCTAAGGGTATACACTGGTAGTCATGGATGAAGAGGTAGTTAATTGTACTGTAGACCTATATGAAAATCTGCCAATCTGGATGGAATCGCCAGATCAACTGCGAGTTTCTGATATGGGTGTGAGACTTGGATCTCTGGACTCAGGTATGTTTACATCTATGACAATTGTCATTGAGGTTTCATTGTTTTACCCTATCTTGAGTCATGAGGCAGTGGTTTCAAACCAATTTTCGCAAGGAGCAGAGTATTCAGAGGTAGTGATACAAGGATGGGAGGAACATGTTTGTGTGGTCGGGGTTTCCGTAGAAGCTCTCTAGTTTGCAAATAGCTATTTAGATCCACCATTTTAGTGCTTTTCTAAAGGTCTTGGCTTGGGGGGGCAGCGAGGGGTATTGGGGTTTGTGAACATCAGCCCTCTCAATTTTTTTCAACCTTTCAAGGTACTCTTTTTTTTGGGACAGATGAAAATTCATAGGTGGAAATTGGCGTGTCTGGTGCATCAAGTCTGCCATAGTATCTGTTATCTGCGTGGTCAATTGAGGAATCAAGGGTTCTGCCGAGTTGTACAGTGAGTCAAGGCCCTCAGGATGAAAGGGTTTCTACTGAATTGACTCCTCCAAACCTAAAATCGACTCCTGAGGAAGCCCTAGCTGATGGAGGTTTGAAAAAGAGGGGCAAAGACAAAGTGCATGAAGGTTAAGGAGAGGGACAAGGCTTTAGTTCTTGGGGATGGGCTTAGGTTCGATGACGTTATGAACACAATGAAAGAGGTGCTGGTGGGTCGAGTTTGGGGTATGTAATGTTGAATTACATGCTTGAGAAAATGGGTTCAGGAAGAATGGCGTAGAGTACTGGACTCCATGCCTAAGATATGTACTTTGTCGAAGGGGTGGTTTGTCTTCAAATTTGGTAAGGAAGAACATGTATGTTGGGTGTTATCAAGTCATTGGAATATCGAGCAGGCCTCGATTTATTTCAAGAGATGGATGTCGCTGTTTGACCTTGGAAGGGAGTAATTGGGTGCTGCACTGATTAGGCTTAGGCTGCCTGGGTTACCGTTGCATCTTTGGATGAAAGACATCTTCAAAAGAATTGGGGATGATTTAGGGATATATTTAGATTATGAAAGGTCATATATGGAGTCAGGGAAAATGTCTTATGCCAAAGTATTGGTGCACCTGGATACCAGAGAAGGATTGGTGGCTAATATGGTCCTTCACTACAAGGTTTTTATTCATCCCCAGAAGCTGGATTATGAGGGTGTGCCTTTTAGGTGTTGTCAGTGTCATGAGGTCGGTCATGTATATAAAGAATGTCCTATAATCGTTCATAAGAGTGTCCGTCTTGATATTGGAGAAGAGGAAGGATCTCTTGCCAACCATGGAGAGGATTAGAGAACCCTAAGTGCACCACGTATGCAGGAGGAACCTAATCTACAAAAGGGTGGAGCTACTCACAGATCTTATAAGTCGTCTTCTTCACAAATAAAGGAGATGAGAGGCTTGGAACGAAGGCATGACTCTAGCCCGACAACTTTATCCTTGGGTACTCGTTCCCTTCTCCCACCTCTTACTAGTTTCTTTTTAGAAAATATATCTCTGAATATGTCTGAATCCACAAACACATCTATTTTGGTGGATAAGGTTTCTAGTTTTTCGTTGGGGGTGGTAACTTGCTCGATTGATCCCATCTCTGTTTGTTGTCCAACTCCCTCTCCTTCATTTCTGGTCTTGGATGATACATCTTCTGTGGAGAATCCCGTTATAAGCAATGCTCTCATCTCACATAGTATCTGGGAAAGGCTTGGGCCCCCATCTTTGTCTAAATTTCCAAAGGTCCCAGGGCACCGCCAAGCACGCATCAAAATCCATTATTCAGACTAGCCATGATATTGTTACTGGTTGCCAACTCTCCTTGGATGGGTTTGTTAGAGCAAGACAAGCGGCAAACTATTTGACCAAATGAAGTGGCTATCTTTTAATTGTATAGGGTTTGCTAGTCCTAAAAGAAAGTAGCCTTGAAGCGATTGATTGAATTGGACATGATTGATATTATATTTTTACAAGAAACCCTAGGCTCCAACGAAGAGAATATATCTATTCTACAAAATATATTTCCTGGATGGATTTTTTTTGCAAATGATGCTCGAGGAAGATCTGGGGGTGTGGTTATGGGAATAAATTGTAGAACAATCAAGTATCTTAATATTTTGGGCTGTGAAGGGGTGATTATTACATATCTATTCTATAAAGAATTAGGCATTTATATCAAAACTGTTTATATATATGCACCTTACCTGCATAGAGAGGAATTTTAGAACAACCTGACGTCTCGTACCTTTACGAAATTTGATCATCTGATTATAGGAGGAGATCTAAATTTTTCGATAGGGATGTCAAAGATTTAGGGATATCATGCTCACCCTGATTCACTATCAGATTATTTCTATCATTTGCTTGAAGCTAATAATTTAGTAGATGTCAATTTGGCCAAAATGGTCCTGACATAGCAGAATAAGAGAGTGGGTGAAAATATGATACCCAGAAGACTGGATAGATTTTTGATTCGCGAAGCCTTTGATAAAATCTCATTATTCATGAAGTGGGTTGGATCTAGGGGATTATCGGATCACCACCTGATATATTTGGAGTTGTTTGACAATTTTAGAAAACCAATGTCCCCTTTTAAAATCATCTCGTCTTGGATGAAAGATGAGGAGCATAGGGAAATATTATGGGAAAGATGTGTTGTGGGGGGAAGATAGTTTTGCATTAAGACAATTTGCAGACAATATGAACAGTTTACAGTATAAGACTATTGAATGGGGGAACTCTAAACAAAAGAAAAATGAGGTGTCTTTAAAAAAGAAGAGCTAGAGAAATTTGAACAATTTGTTGGTAGGAGTTATGAATCAAATGAAGTTAAACTACATATCATTAACTTGGAAGTGGGAAAAAGGAGGATGCTTAAGGAAATAGATGAAACCCTAAGACTTCGAAGTAGGGTCATTTGGTTACAAGCAAGGGATGACAACACAAAATTCTTCCAACAATATTCAAAAGGAAGATCTATAAATATGATATGGTCTCTAGAAAATGATCATGGAGACGAAACTTCCAATTTCATGGATTTGTCACAAATGGGAGTACAACATTTTTGTACATTATTTGAAGCCCCTAGGGAAGCTTCCCTTCCTGAAATGATTCAAATTGCTTGTCTATTTCCTAGATATGCTCATGGGGAGTCAAACAATGATCTTATGTCCCCAGTATCCCCTGGTGAAGTGGAAATTGTTCTAAGGTGGTTTAAAAAGGATAAGAGTCTCGATCTTGATGGATGGCCTATTGATTTTCTTTTGGAATTTTATGAGATTATAGGGGATGATCTATTAAAGTTGGTCGAAGAGTGCAAAGTGTCTGGAAGGATGTACGAGGATTTTATGCTACATTTATAGCCCTCATCTTGGAATTTGAAAATCCAAAGTCTTTCAATGATTACCGCCCTATATCACTATGCAATTGTATTTATAATATCATTGTGAAAATTATTGCTAATTGAATCAAGCCTATCTTATCACAACACATATCCAAAGAGAAATTCACTTTCTTGAAATATCATCCGATTCATGAAGTTATTGGGATGGTTGACATCATCATATTGAATCTAATTGGTTCTTATAAAGTCGATTTTTGTTGTACATTTTTGTTTCAAGGCCCATTTTTGACCTCAAAATTTCTCGAATGAAAATTTTGGGGTTATTTTAATATAGGAAACTCATTTTATGTTGGTTGTAACATCCTTTTTGAACACAAATTTTAGTTGGAAAGCTTGCATGCTTTATCCAAATCATTTATAGTTTCCCCAAATTTATGTCTAGGTTATGAAAAGGGCATTTCATAGGATGAACTAGGTGATATCTACTTCTTGTTTACCATTTTTCCTTATTTTCCACATAAATCAACTATATGAAATCAATATATTGTAAGTTCAATTAGAATTTTTGAGTTTTTATTTATTTATTTATAACATTGCCTAAAACTTTTGTTTGGCTAGTTAGTTTTAATTGTGGTTGATTTTAGAAAAAAATTCCTAACCATCTTCTAGGAGTGTAAGAGCCATTAAATCTTCTTGTTGTCTCTCTTTTTCATAATGGTCAAAAAATCAACGTCTCTCTTTTCTTTAAATATTTAGTTAGTTCTATAATATTGAATGTTAAGTAAACACCCTAGAGACTTAATTCCTAAATCTCTTACTTGCAATTCATAACACTTAGCTGATATTATCAATAACCCATTAAATTAGAAATAAACTATACATTATAACTAAAATTAATTAAGTAATTATAATAAAAAATCAAATATTATATTATTAATTATTTTCCAAATATTGAAACTATCTTGTTTTAAGACAAATTCAAACAACCTTATAAAAAATGGTAAAATAATTTTTATAATTATTCGCTTTCAATATATATGTTTTTCAAATATTTTACAGATGGCATTCACATTCAAGATATCAATGAATAATGGATATCAATGTGAATCTACTTTCATACCAGAAATAGTCAAAATGGACAATGCTTTTAATTATCACACAATACTTCACTTTGATTTTAGGGACAAAATTATAGTTTTATATGTAACAAAATATTTTCGAAGTTCATTTTTTTATTAAAAAATGTAACTTTAAAGAGAATTAAAATTACAAATAATTATTATTATATTATATATAAAAAAAATTTATAAATTTAAAACTTTTATAAATAAAGTATTCTCTTTTTCTCTTATAAATCTTTTTGCATTAAAAAAAAGGGTTTTTTTTTTTTTTTTTTTTTAAATAATAAGATGCATCCTTTTATCTTCATCCAATATCTTTCTTTATAATAATTTTTTTTTAATGAATTTTTTAATTATTTTTTAATGATATTAATATTTGTCTTATAAATTTTTTATCGGCAATATATTATATAATTATTTTCTTCTTTCCTAATAATTTTTTATTCACTATTTCCATGTTTTAAATGTGCATATTATACTTTTTAAACTTATTAATATTGCTCCCTAAAACCCCATTAACCTCTAAATCCTCCAGGTCCTAATTAACCCCCTAACACCTTAATACCATTCCCCTAAGCCCTTAAACCCTTAGCTCCTAAGCTCTTAGCCCCGAGCCCCTAAACCCTTAAACAATAACCCCTTATCCCTAATCTTATAAATTAATTAACTGCTAACTCGATCTAACCTCTTAGTCAACCCTAACCATTATAATTAAATAATTTTCTCCACATCAGGATGACAACATCGGCCAAATATCTCCCGAAAGAATATTAACATTTACAATACAAAGACAATACAATTTACAATACAAAGACATACAATCTAAAATACAATATACATATAAATATTTACAAAAACTATTTACAATATAACGACATATAATGAATAACTTACTAATGGATGATATTCATGCTCACCTTTAGTGTGTCCATAGTCTCTACAATTATTTTTAGCTGTTGTTAATAGAAGTCTCCTTATCTTCAAGCCCTTACAACTTTTACAAGGATAATAAAATTTTTGATCCTTTCAAAAACCGTCGCAAGTATAACAACTATGTCGAAGTTATATGATATTTAGGCCCCTCTCTCTCTATATATATTTCATTGGATTTCTAACGTAAAATGGTCCAATATTAAACGTTGTCCAATTGAAAAAATCCATTAATGGATGAATTCACTGTTATTCGATGACAACCTAGCATTCATCGGATATTCGACACCATCAAACTAACGTCAATTATTCAATGGTAAAATAAATTATATCCGATATATGACAAACATCAGGATTTAATAAAAAACAAAAAAAAACATTTGACTTTTGACAAATTTTCCAATTTTATATGTACTATCAGATTTCACCATTGGATTTTATGCCCTTGTGTATTAGTGGATCTATTGTGCAAACTACTTTTGTGCATATTCATGTATATTTTTTGATGGAAAATATTATCTTCAAAGTATTTTGATATTCAAATCTCTTGAGGAACATTATGGATATGCGATTCTAAAAAAAAATTGAAATTCTTTGTTATGCGAGCTCTATGGCTCCTTCATGTGAGCTCTATGTCTAGTCGTCTATTTCTATAAATTTCTGACATATGACATCCAAATGATATTTTTGGTTTGAATGTATATATTATATATATCTCAGTGATTCAATTTCTATGGTTTGCATGGTATACTATTGTAGTTTAATTCTTTGTAGCTCACATATGAAATACGTTTGGATATACACTCATATTTGTGATGCCAATTCATATAATATTAGTGATATGACATGAGCCTCTAACATAATAAAGATAACAATAACCTGTACATGGAAGTGATGGAAGTTCATATATGACAATGACCCTATTCCTTTTGAGCAAGAAGTCCGAAATTCATGTTGGTCTAGGATACATCTGATTTGCGGACTTAAGAGGCACTTATTATCTATCGAGTGTGAGATTGTATTAGTGGATAAGGTCTCCTCAAATTCACTAATGGAGAAATTAAAAGATTAAGAAGATTAAGATCATATCTATAGCATATCTTTATGAGCATAAGAATGTATCTACTTGTAAAGTCTATGAGGTTTGAAGGTCATGACATTCGAGCTCTTTGAAAGGTTCGAAAGAACTGAAGGATCATGTGTTAAATAACGTAAAGAAGTCAAGGATGGGTATTGATCTAAGCCCTCATATCTGATGGTAAATTTGAAGAAGAAGGATGTCTTCTAGTCAATCTGATGTTTTATATATAAAGACCCTAATTCCTTGTTGATGATATAGACTTGTTGATAATGATGTGGGTTTGTTGATGATGTGGACTTGTTAATGACATAGAATTTGTGATGACGTGGATGTTAACTCTTTATTGCTGTTAATGAAAAATACTTGAAGATGTGAAATATTTGATGTTGATGGTGATACAAAATACTTGAGGATGTTGATGTGGACTCCTTAATGATGAATGATGCATACTCTATGATGTTGACGATGTGTACTCCTTTTTTATGATGATAAGTACTCCTTACTGACAATGATGTATGACTCATTGATGATGTGATTGGAATCCTTGATGCTTACTCTGTGATGATGATGTTGTGGACTCATTGATGACGCTGATGATGATAATATGGACTCGTTGATGACATGGATTCATTGATGACACTGATGATGATAATGTGGACTCATTGATGACATGGACTCATTGATGATGATAATTTGGAATTATTGATGACATGGAATCATTGATGATGTTGATGATGATAGTGTGGACTCATTAATGATGAATTGAACTAGACTCCTTGATGATGATATGAATTCTTTGATAATATAAATGATATGTACTACTTATGTGGGCTCCTTGGTGATATGGAAAAGAGTACTTGATGATGATGAATATTTGGACTCAATGATAATGTAGACTTCTTGATGATTTGGACTCCTTAATGATGTCAACTCTTTGATGATGATATAGACTTGTTGATATGATCGATTGACTTAAGAAGAGAAGGATAATGTCAAGGGGGAGTTGACACACTCTCAAGAGATAAGTATTATCTTGATTGTTTCTTTTGATTATTTCATTATGAGTCTCTTGGCTTACTTGGTTGTTATTTTTCTTCCATAGCCTCTTGGTAAGGTTTGTAGGTACATAATAGTGGTTGCCAAGATGTGGGAATCGTTGGAAATGATGGAAGAAAAATGTGACAAGAAGAATAGTGATAAGATCTATACTCAGAGGGAGTGAACAAGATGAACGTGATTGAAGCACATTTCTTTGAAGGTGGCTAAAAGTTTTGAAGACCAATGTTGATCTGGATACACTAAAGATGAACCCACAAATTTTCTACTATATAAAGGACATCTGTGTAAGAGGGAGTTGTTTTTGTAAAGGCATGAGTCCAGTGATATCTTTGGCACAATGGACTATAGGTCCATTGACATTTCCCTGATGAATGCTTTGAAGAAGCTGCAAGACTCTGATGTTGACCTGGTTGATTCATTGATTGGTTTCTTAATCTATTTGTTGAAGTCTATTGTTATCTGGTAGATTCAGTTATGGTTTGATGGATTCTAATATGGTTATTGATGCTTGTTTATATGAGAAGTCACTTATTATCTACCGTATTTAACCATGGATACTAACATTTTCCTATGTGAGAAATCACTTATTGTCTATTGGACTATACAATGGTTGTCGATGATTTCTTCTCTGACAAGCCACTACTAAGGTCTACTATTTTCTGCTGATAGATGTTGATGTTTGCTTCTGAGAGAAGCCACGACTAAAGTTGAATGAACACCTTAATGTTGTTGTGTTCGATAAAGAATTGAGATCCACCATGGCTACATTTTTGATGTTGAACTGGTTGTTGATGTTTATATGAAGAAACTGGAATGACTGAGAATCCCCTTGAAGAGGGAACAATGATTACATAACATCATATTATGGACCATCTCCTATGGGCTGTGTGCCATGAGACCTTATGGTACAAGAAATGTATTGTTAAATCCTCCTATAGGCTGTGTGCCATGATACCTTGTGGTCAGAGATATGTATTTTTGGTTCCTCCCTTAAGATGTGTGTTGTGAGACCTCGTGGTCAGGGAGATGATTTGATATGGATTCTATGTATCTTTCCTTATGATGAGATTGATGATATCTTTCTTAGGCCATGGGTTGTGAGACCTACGACTAGTCAGGAAGATTGATATTGAGGTAGAGAATGAAAAGTACCTCCCTCACTAAGAGGGAGTGTTGAAAAATATTGTAGCTATGGTAGGTATTTTCATCTTGAAAAAGAAATGGGAAATTAATTTAAATTTGGCTCCAAATTTATTTCAAGTCGGCCTCATAATGTTTTAGGTCGGCTTGGCCCCTAAGAGGCACCCATTCGACCCCCACTTGAAGGTTATATAAAGGTGATAATTTCTCCTGATTTTGACACCAATTTTGTCTCATGCATCTTTGGTTCAACGAAATTATAGGGGTCCTAAATTTTAGGAGGATGCCAAAATTCTAGGGAGGCCCTAAATTTCAAGAATTAGATTTTGACATGACACTTGAACATAAGTTGGTTATTAGTTTGGCTATTATTATTCTATTTGTTATTTATTATGTATTGATGAATCTTGAAGCTCTCTCTCTCACATAAGGAAGAAAATTTTCAGGGTTTTCCCCTCGTGGGTTTTGCCCTGGCTGTGTGCCTATTTTTCTGTATCTTGTCTCTTTGTTGCATGGTTACTTACCGCTCTTTCATATTTATTAGTTGATGTTTTTCTTCTTTATAATTGCCTAACTAATATTGAATTGATCATTGAAGTAGTTATCAGGTAAAGAAAAACTTAATTCTAACAGGTGCCCTAGAAAATCAACAAATATATGATATGATTATAAATAATTCTATGGTTGTGACACTTCAAATTGATTAACAAAAATAATTTTGTAATTGGCATGATGTTTATGATTTCATATAATAGTTAGTTTAGCAAATAAGTTATCCAAATGGAATTAAATGAGATTTGTTAAAATGTGAATGTTGTAATTGGCATGAGATGTAGGGTTTCATATAATATTTGGTTTAGCAAATTAGTGGGCCAATTAAAGTTAAAATGTGATTTGTTAAAGTTGGATTGTGGCCTTCAGTATTGATCTTTCATAATGTTGCTATAGCCAAAGCTTTAGTGTGTAAGCAAAACTAATCATATGTTTTTATCCATGTAATGCTAAAATATATTAAATTGTGTTAAAGGTGTATTTAAAACAACTGCATTAATTGACATGTATTTTTGGTTGACAACCAATGAATGGAAGACAACGAAAAAACATACAAATAAATGACATTATTAAAGAGGTAAGACTAGTGTGAAAGAAAAACACACTATATATTGAACACACACTGAAGGGAGCAACAAAAAATGATTCGATGGGATGTGAGACAACTAGAAAATATATTTTTACATGAATTTTTGATTTATCAATCTCATGGGATTCAAAGTATGTTGACAATAATATAGAGCAAAAAAATGTGAGATAGAAGATGACAATGAAATGGTGAGCTTCCAGAGATATGGATTTAAAGAAATATTTGTTTTTAGACCATAGTCAATTATTGCTTAGTTAAATATTTGATCCATCTAAAAAGGAAATGGAAGACCAAGGATCGCTCTTGACATGTTGATGACTTGAGCATAATGACAAAGTAGGAAAGTTGAAGAATGAGCCAATGTGAGCATAGGAGGAAGACATGGAAGATATCATTACTAGTGTCTTTGAAGAAGAACAAGAGAAATATGGAAAACTCATTGCCTGAAGAATTAATGGCCTTAAGGAAGAATAAAAGAGGATATGCTCCAGAAATGACGAGCAAGATTTTAGGCGCACCATGCACATTTAAGGGTTGGACATAGGGGATGCATTTTGAGTTTGGAAGAAAAGAGGGTGGCCAAGTCATATGATTACACATGATTCCAAAGGTGAAAAATTTTCACTAAATTAAGGCCGAGCTAGGGAACGATTTATTCATGTGAGAAAAGGGAGACATGGAAATCCACATTATTAAGATATAACCAAGTTGTGATAATTAGAAAAATGGAAATTGATAATCTAGGTCAAGAGACACAACAATGAGCACATGAAATTGAGACCTTGAGGATTTGTATGTGGAAAATTAGTGTTTATATAAATAAATAAGGTGATTAAGATTCATTTTTGGAGAGTTTTGATCTGTTACTTATTTTAGAATCATGGTGTCAAGGAAGATAAATGCTTGACAATGCTCGACATACTTGAGTTTTATAAATGATATTTTGAAGGTCAATATTAGTCAAAGGCCATTTTAGAGTATGGGATTTAATATTCATAAATATTGTTAACTATAAGGTGTATTCTATTTGAATTAAAACTCATAAGCAATTTAAATGACATGAGGTAAAGGGAGGTAAGGAGGTGATTTACATTGAAACAAGTTATTTTCTATATTTTTAATATCCAGTATATAAATGATTTCCCCTTATCATGTGTGTGGAAATTTCTTGATTTACTTCAAGTACTGATGTTGTTGAATTAGTTACAAAATATTCACTTGGAATTTTCATCGCCTAAACTACAACATTTGAATATGTTTTTACTTCAACTAGTTTATCATCTTCTTGAGTTGTGATATTGAATGGATTGGTATCCGTTCCTTTTTCAACTTCAATTTTTACATCTAAAGTCTTCGATGCTTCCTTTTCGATAAATTGTTGTACTTCATTTTCCAACTTCTTGTCATTCTTAAGCTTCTTAATTTATCAATAATTTCTCATTGTGGTCCTTAAGGTGAGTAACTTCTTTGTTTTTGTCTGTGATAATTTTTTCAACTTCCTTTTGCATATTTTGCATTGTCTTTTGTTTTTTTTAAAGAATTACTTTTGAGATATATTTTATATCTTACGATGTTATTGAATATGGCTTAAATGTATCATCTTGTAGCATTTTTTTCTTTCTTTTTGTAGCAAAATTTCAAAAACTCCTTTTTCTTATTTATGATGAAGGACCCTAGTGATTCCATCTAGGAGAAACTAAAAATTATATCACTATCATGATAGAATAAAGTTTTAATAGTGAATTGGGAGACAAAAGTATAATATTTAATACTTAGTTGTAGATTGCTTATGTCATGTTGTTTTTTATTCATCGAATCCATAGTTTGGAATATATTCGATTCATGAATCACTAATTTGTTAGCACATTCAATACTAACATAATTATTATCTTGATTAAAATCAATAGAGGTTATAATATCCTTTCCTGCAAGTGCTCCTTTGATTTTAAATAACACACCAACACTTTTACTATAGGTTTTAGGAAATCTTCCATTACTGGTCTCCATTTTACCTTCGTCCACAATTCGTGATTTTTTTTATATTTCAGGTACTATTTGTTGCCTTATATATTATTTTTTGTTCCTTAGGCTTTGTACTTCAAACATCCCTTTTAGGTTATATAATAATATTTTTTTGACCCCTTTATATATATATATATATTTAATTATATATAATATAATATTTGAAGCCCTTTTCGCTACAACCTTTTATCAAATTATGATACAACAATATATGGATGGATACCCTATATGGATGCATATATTCACATGGATTGGATAAACATATTCTTGAATATATAAAAACACCAATGTAAATGGAAGTTGAGTAAAAGTCGACAATGGCGATAGTTTGATGGCAATGCAAGAGAAGTCAGAGAAATGTTGTACAACAACGTGGGGATCACTATTACCAGGTGACATGTTTCCATATAGTAGATATTTGATGTTGTAGTGGTGTCAGTAGATTCAAATGTTGTGGATTTCATTACTGTAGGTGTAGTGTAGGGTGGTAGCGAAGCCGTAACAAGGATAATGTGGCCAACTAATAGTAGGAAGGGTTAGAAATATGTCGCACAAAAAAATTTGATCGCGGCAATGTTGAAAGGCTATTGTTTTAATGGCCAAAGGCTTGAATAACGATCTACAAAATGGGGAAACTCCAAACTTTGTATAACGAAATCATTTCAATTGAACGACAACAAGGTTGATGGCCAAACGCCTGATTAGATTGGCTCTGATACCAAATGTTGTGAACAAATTTTGTATATGAAACATAATACTCAAAATATCTGAAATATAAGAATTTCCATCATGGAACAAATAATATATTTATATAAGAATGTTTAAATACAAGTAAGATGAGATATGAGATTGTTACAAATGGGGGTCCCATAGGTGGGTACCCTTTCATGAATGGCCATGTCTTTTGATACATACCTATTTAGTATACTAATCACGGTTAACTATTTAATTATTAATTATTTACATTCATAACAAAAACCTATGAAGTGGCACTTTAAATGAGGGGACACACTAGATAAATAAATACAAAGTGCATTTGTGTAGGTCAAAATTCCTTTAGAAAAACATGAGGAACTAGTTGATACCTTAACATTTGAAAAATTATAGAAATAATCAAATTCACGAAGATTTTTGTTGATTGACATAAATGAGGAAGGTATGATAGCAAATTTATATGCATATTATGAGAAATAAATTATAAAAAATGATATCAACATGACTTTCACGATAACACATTTATGTGAACTTTATGACATGCATTTAGGCAAATGATTTGAACAAGACATTCTTAGGAAAATGAGTATAAGTTGTTTTAATTGAAGGGATATAGAAAAACATAAATCATATTGCAATGAAAAATAACATTAGGAATTTAGTTAAATTACCCCCAACGAAGAAATCAATTTGTAATGGTAAATTATACAATATCCAAATTAGATGGTTAGAATGATAAATATGAAGTTATATATTTATTTTAAAGTTTTGTTTTGTTGTGTTTTATTTTTATTTTTTATAAAGTAAATAATTCTATATGAAAGTTTCAAAATACGCTAGAAAAGCATAAAAAGATTCATTTTGGTTCGCAACTTGGGAAGCTAGACTAGAGACACAATTGAAGTCTTAACAACATCTATATAAAAATTTACTTAAGATTAACATCATACCTAGGAAATTAGATAGTAAGGATAGGCCACTAGGTACATTATTTAACTGGAAAAATAATAACTAAGAAAGATAACCTAGAGAATTTTAATGTAAAGAAACCATAATTTAGACTTATCGGAACAAGATGCTTCCACATGTCCAAGCTTTCTATCAATGGTTTAGATAGTGAGTTACGACTCATCCAATGTTAAAAGAATATCTCCTTTTGCCTTATTCATATCCATTAGAATCCTTACAAGCAAGAGATTCCAAGAACCAGTAAATGTACATAATATACATATACTGGTTGTAACATACCTTGGCGTGGCTTGTATTAGGTAATCAACAATCTCAGTTAAAACTTCCATGTTAGTTAGAAAATTTTGTTCCCCTACAAATAATATTTCAACATACCTAATTTCCTCTTGAATTAGATGAGGAGTATGTTCACGGTATCACTGAGTAGATCCCCTTTCCCTCTAACGGGTGCGAGAGCCACGTTGCCTATGAAAATAAGTCACATCTCTCCTATTTTACGCATGTTGACAAGGCATGGTGACCGAGAGGCTACTGATAGGAAAAATACTATAGCCAACGTAGAGGACGACCATAAAGGAAGTGAGGGGATGGAAAAAAACATGATCGTGCATGAGATGGATAAAAGGAATAGGGGATCGAGGATAGGTTGATAAAGAAGACTAGGGTGATGAGGTAAGCCTGATAGAGTTAGAAGAAAATAATGTTCTAATAACATCCAAAGACTAGAACCAACTAGAGAAAATTGTTTAAAACTGGGGTAATATTGTTGCTACGACAAACACCCTTCAAAATTTTGCCTACATCCAAATTTTGGAGCCTCCTTATGGTCATCCATTCTTTCATTTCAAGCTATCAAGGCCATGCTTAGTTATGTTTCAAGTGTTCAAGTCTCCCTTTGAGAATTATGTGTGTTGAAGCAACTTGCTTTTAGATGCTTATTTGTGATGCCTACATAACAAAACTTTTCCAAGAAAACCTAGAAATCAATGCGTACCTTGAAAGTCAAGCACTACACAATCCTTGATGACAATCATTGGAAAAATCGTGATGGTAGTGACTGCACAGTTCCTAATGATAGTCATCACCTAATTCCTTGTGGATGATGACTGCACAATCCTTGAAGATAGTGCTTGTACAATCTCGGGTGACACTGCTTATGTAGTTCCTAGAGACAAAGATTTCACAATCCTCATGGACAATGAAAATCCTCAAGGCATATTTTGAAGAAAGTGACGATGCACCCTTTGTTGATAGTGAGACTCTACTCCATTAATTCTATAAATTTACTCCTAGATCCTAGTTTCTTGACATGTATTAAGAACACTTATCAATCCTAACCCTCATGGCATGTATGCTCCCTTTTAAAGAGTCCACCCCAGAGCTCACATTCACATTCATCCTTTTATTTTGAGCTTTGTGAATTGTTGGAGTATTAGGAGCATTCTCTCACCTGTGGTTGCAAATGCCTCATCTTCTAAGTGAGTTTCTCAACTACCACTTTCGCTTTTGCAAGTGTCACTTTTACTTTTTTTACTCTTACATGTGTCATTTTCTCTTGCTCTATCTTGTGCAAGTGTTGATTTTTCCTTCTTTCATTCTTGCATGCATTGCTTGTGCTTTCTTTGTGTTTGTATGTGTCACTTTCACTCTTGCATGTGTTCCTTTCACTTGTTTTCACACATCTTGAAAAGCAACATGGCACACCTTCTAGAGGAAGCTCCAACACACTCACTTGCACTAGTTGATTCTATTTATCAATAAAACATGTGCTAGACACATTCCTATGGCATAACACACATTTAGATTGTAGACAACACTTATATTGTAAAGGCACATATTAAGTGTTGAACTTGCAGATACATGTAGCTTTACTATCGTTTCACTTTATACATGTTGATTTCGGGTATTGAACATCTTCTGATCATGTGTTAGATTGTATATATGTGATCATATTTACAACTTGTCGTATGCTCTTACTCACTTTCTTGTCTCACTAATCCCACACTTAGTCATTTTTTGGAGTTTTCCTAGTCCTTTCAACTTGCATAATTAATGATCGATCCATCAACCTCCTCCAACTGTGCACTGCACATCCTTAAGACACAAGGATCAAGCCTATCACTCATGGAATTGCACACTGCATAATCATATAAGGAAACCTCCTCCAACTGCACATTGCACAATCCTAGAGCTTAGTAACTACATGCTATTGACTGGACTCCCCCATGTTAATTTTTCAAATGGCTATATTGTTCTTTGCTTTAATAATTTCATTTTTCATTAAAACATTAAGTTCACCCCATAACATCATAAAATTATTTAGATCTACATCATTATTCATCATCATATGCAACTATTTAGAAAGAACAATATCATCATCATCAATGCAGCAGAACATAAAGGAACAATAGAAGAAAATAATTCACACATAGAGACACCAGGATTGGTTGGAGACCAGGGAAAAACCCACTATGGGAAAATCCTTTCAAATTGTTCTTCTTAATAGATCGTCATTGTTTGATTCAAAAAAGAGAGTACAATGATCCATATCTTAATCTATGCAACTAACTAGAAAAACAACTACAACATCCATGAAATGAACCCAACAATGTATATACTAAAAACCATTAATTCGAAGACTGTAATGAATTGTCACTGTTTGCAGTCAACTGCCGAAATTTGCAGTCACTGAGCGAAATATTTGGACAAATGATATTTCATATTTTAGGCCCCGGTCACATAAAATAGGTGTCATGCGAGGGAATATGGCTTCCTAGTCACTCCATTAAGCCTACCATGCAAGCGACTAGGGTCAGATTTGGACTGTAGAAACCCTAACATACTAATCACATCAATGAAGAGATTTCCGTGCAACTGGAAGGCTCCTGTCGCATAGATGAGCTTCTGTGTTAGCGACTGGGGTCAAATTCTTCTTGTGATGTGCCTGTGTCTGAGGCCAAAAACCCTAAATTAGAGATGCGAGACTCAAACCCTGCAATTTCACCTCAGAGCGAACCTATTCCTCCACGGACGAGCCTCAGACCTATGCGAGACAAAAACCAAGATAGAAAAGTGTCTCATCATTATTTATAAATGAGGTAGAGGGCACTTGTATTTATAGCATTTCAAGGTGGTCCACTTTCCTTTAGGGTCGACCTTATCAAATATGCACATGGGATTTTCTTTATAAGTACACTTTCCCTTATTCAATTTGAGTGATATTTAGGTTGATTTTGGTCCTCCTGAAAAGATGAATTCAATGCAATCATTATCTCCACCAAGTGAGCTATCCAAAGTGGAGTATGACCACAGTTGCATATTTTTAACACTCCCTCTCAACTAGGTAGAATTCCACTTGCATCATATCATGTGTATCCTGTCACCAAATCATATCTGATCTCAAGTATCTCATTATTTTGTAATATTAATGATCATCTAAATTCATCTCTTTCTTATGCCTTCTTATCTCTTTATTTTCCTTGATCATATGATTAATATTATCGAATATAAAAGAAGAAGAATTTGTCATCAGAGGGGAGCCTAAGCTACCACCTTCTATTCAGCAGGCTACTACCCGGAATCTCTGTCAGCGGGCTACTACCTGGGAATATCAACGGGGAGTTAGATCTACGACTCGCATCATCATCAGAGATAATATCATCTGGGAGCATATCTCAAGCTAAAATATCATGGGGGAGTTACTACTACAACCCCATATCGAGCAATAGGTGATATAGTGGAGCTACTACTCAACCCATCCTATTGCCTATCGATCTTCCCAACAATGTCCCTCAAGAGTCATGTGGTAGAATACCTACATCAAAATCCAAGCTTGGATGAGATACATAACCTACCAAGAGGTAACAATCACATGCCTCGAAGCCTCCTCAACCTATTGGCCAGACAAGGAGGGATAATCCCAACAAGCCCTTCTTGTGGAAATGATGCCAAATAGGGTATACTTTGTTAAGAACAAGATAGGGCGAGATACTTCTCCAACCCTATGGGTAATAGATAGGGGTGATGCCCTATTTTCCAGAGCTCCCTCAAGCCCAGGATCTCTCTATCTCAATTCCTCACCGTGGGAGCTCAGACAGGGGGAAGAGCTGGCTCAATATCCTCAATCAACGATGATCCCATCATACTCAAATATGGAATCAGCTTAATTATCATGTTGTAATAGCTGCAATATCTTGTTCATATAGGTCATCATATCAAATATCATATTAGAACATAAAAAAATCATGTAACACAAAAAGGATACCATATTATTCCTCCCTCTCAAGGAGGTGCTAACCACAAGCCCGATCTTGTTTCTTACAACAACACTATCTCAATATATGAAGGTGTCTCAATCCCAACTTTATGCAAGATTCTCTGCCAATAAGTTCCAACTATTTATCATAATGTATCCATGTCATATTCATATGCTTCTCAGACGAGTCTTTAGGGAGATTCTTCATCCTACCACATAGTTAGTCATGTTAGTAACATCGCACTCAACCTCGATTTTTCTATGGACCTCTCATCTAAGATATCATGGCAGATCTCATACTAAGGCAACATCCAAATGTTCTCATCTCATCAATAGCGATCCTAATCATCATCAATACATCCAAGTAGTCGTATATCATATGGATATTGTCCCTTGCAAGTATTTTTAGGAATGTTAGGAAACAACTCAATGTGAATGAGGCGACTCAATAATGAATCAACTCAGGTTCTATCATGTATATATATAGATGAATGTTCAAAATGAAACATTAATGCTTCAATCAATTGTCAGTTTCCAAGTCAAGTTCAACAATATATCTTCAAAATTTTTTGAAGTTTAATTAGAGTGTCCAAGGATTTGCATTTCCACTTTCCAATACTTCTTCAATAGCTTCACAATATAAATTTTATTTTCCCAACTTTAGAAATCAATTCATCATGCAATGATTCATTATTTCGATCTTCAAAAGCCATCTCCCTGTTACTTAGATCATGAGAGGCTCATTACTTATCAATAATAGATCATCAATGTATAAAACCAAATCCAAAATCAAAGTCATACCTTGGAACACTTTTGAAGAAGAGGTTTGGATCAGCACATCATCCCGACTTCACCAGATAACTGTTAATGCAGACATATCAATATCGAGGAGATTGCTTCATATAGTTCTCTTTGCAAACATTTCCAAACCAACATGCTTAGACTCACAATATTGTACAATCAAATAAGCAAAGTCATCTTATCAAAGTTTAGATGCCAGATCATAACTAATATTAAAAATCATCACAATATCAATTATTTAGACCAGGTGGCAGGTAGAGCTCTCATCAAGTCATGACTTCATTTATTGTGATGCCAACAAGTTGTCACAAGCAATATCAATCCAAATTAATTCATCCTCTTGATCATAATATAAGTCATTTATGTCATTATATGCAAATGCATATACCAAGGATTACCTGTTCCATCCATTCATTGCGAGATAGCTTCATACCGAATCACAACTGTCAATATTTCAACCTATGTGCCAATACAAAACCATTATCAAATACCAATATTGGTCATTGGAAGTTACTATTCTCATTAATCAAGGAAAATCACCAATCATCAAATCAAATCATCAATCATTAGGTCAAATCCTAGATTTTCTATTGCTATCATAGTGAGATATATAGTCCAAGACATATGTCAACATCAAGTCAAAGTTTTAAGTCATTATCAAGAATCATGTAAAAACTCCAAACACTGCTTGTCAATATCAATCATGCCAAAATCTTGTAGAATAAAATTCAAGCATAATGACATATCTATATGCATGTCCTAGTCCCTTGAAAACACAAGTTCAATTCATATATTCAGATTATAATAAGCATTCAAACTTTCTTGCTCACAGATCTTTCTGCTGTTTGCTCCACATTTGTAGGATTGACATCCTTCAGGTGAACATATGATTTCATGCACATTTTCTTTTTGTCTAGTAGGCATAATCACACCCATAGGCCTTCCTTTTTGCAGTTGGGAGATCACAGTCACATCCTTCAATATGTTATGTGAGTGATTGTGGCCAGATCTTCCTAGAACTATCTTAGTGCCTCGATCACACCCTTGAGCTTGCTTCCGTGTGGTTGGAAGGCTATAGTCACACTTGTAACCTTTCTTCTATGCAATTGAGGCTTAGAGTAAGAGATAACTCTCTCACCTCAGATCAAAACTTTGTTGTAGATACACAATGTTAGATATTTGTCTATTCATGCCCATAAATCTACCTATAATTCTACCATGCATCAACAAATATTTTTAGATTATAAAGTTAGACTATATCATATATTCATCATGATCAAAACTTTACTTCTTTGTCACATAATTCAATCCATAAAATCAAGGAATGCCATAATCACTAAACAGATCAAGACATAACCATATTCATCAAAAGAATCTGAGTATCAGTGTTATTGTTAAACTTCTATCATCATGGCTACCATGCTTTTCACAAACAATAGCAATAGTATCAAGTTAATATTTACTAGAATCAACGTGCTAACCTTCTTCATGGGATCAAGATATCCAAAATAATAGATGTTAGCTAATCATCAAGTACCACTATATAAAAGATCAACATTAAGTAGCTTCATAGAATCAAGAAATTCATCATGTCTAAGAAGTGCGATACTTGTTCAATATCAAGTGCACCATTTCATCATAAGAACCAATAATCTAAATTACTTTCATCTGCATGCATGAGCCATTTGAGAAGGAGACATTCTCATCATTCTCTTGATTTCGCGAATGTTTAACTTTTTTATTTTTTATTTTGATGATGTTGGGTGTGGAGCCTGATTATTTTATTTATTTAGAGGTATCGCCACATTGGACCCTGTTGGGTTGTGTTATATTCTTTCCACATAGTTAACAGGGGGTTTGAGGGGTATCCGTAACCCCACTTTATGGGGTCCAGGGCAGCACCCCGGAAAATTTTGGTTTTGGACCCTATGTTAGGTTGGGCGGACCCACCTATGGTTTTGTGCA
>APFE030578789.1:0-13215 GCA_000404065.3 Pinus taeda
TCATCTTTATAGATTCCTGGTACTCCTTGTTGTATGCAAACTTTACAAGTGGAAGGCACTCTTCCCACTTCTTTGGCTAGTGCATCACATACATCCTCAACATGTCTTTGAGGACTCTATTTGTCCTTTCTGTTTTTCCATCCATTTATGGATGATAAGCTATGTTGAAGGCCAATTATGTCCCCAATTCTAGAAATAGTTCCTTTTAAAACCTTGAAGTGAACTTGGCATCTCTATCTGAAACGATTTTCTTGGGAACTCCATGCAACCTCACAATCTCCTTTATGAAGATTTGAACCACCTCAGTAGCTAAATTGGTGGACTTGACACCTACAAAATGAGCTACTTTGCTCAACTTGTCAATGACCACCATAATTGCATCTTGTTGTGTGGAGGTTCTTGGAAAACTAGTAGTGAAATCCATGGATATCACTTCCCACTTGCATTCCGGAATAGGAATGGGATGCAATAAACCAATTGGGTGTTTATATTTGACCTTCACTTGTTGACACTCTATGCATTTATCAACAAAATCAGCTACTTCTCTTTTCAAATTAGGCCAATAATAAATCTTTTTGCTGGCCATTAGAGTCTTTTGGTATCTCGGGTGACCAGAATATGGTTTCTCATGGAACTCTCTCATTATGAGCCTTTTCAAATCATCATTGTTGAACACATAAATTATATTCTTGAATTTGACTAGACCATCATTTGTGAGATGATATTATTCATCTTTTCCACCCTCACCATCTTGTTGTAGCCTTTTCTTTATCTGTTGATATTTCTCATCATGCCTTGCACTTTTTACTTGTCCTACTCAATCCAATCCATAAGAACTTATGGTTGTCAGGTGATTCAACTGAATCCTCTTACTGTGTGTATCAACGACCTTGTTTTCTTTGCCCTTGTTGCACTTGATTTCAAATTCAAACTCGCTAAGTGTGGCCAACCACCTAACTTGTCTCGCGTTCAACTTTGGTTGATCAAATAAATATTTTAGTTCCCCATGATTTGTCATAAGCGTAAATCTTATGCCAAGGAGATAATGACATTTTCAATGCATGAATAATGGAAGCTAACTCCAAATCATGAGTTACATAGTTTGCCTCATGTTCATTTAGCTTTCGCGACTCATGGAAAACTATCTCTCCTTCTTGCATCAAGACTCCACCAAGCCCCTCCTTGTATAGTTACCTGTCAAAAATTATGCTACTATATTGATTCAACCGATCGAAATTCTTGCACCAGGGATGAAGGGGAGGAATAGTTTAATTCTGAACAGGAAAACACTCCAATTTCGTACCAATTCAAGTTATATCTATATAGGAATAATGTATGAATGAACATGGAATGGAGAAGGATTTGTAGAAATCTTCTTCAAGGTTACACCTATGCAATAGGCTATGCTTTATTAAGATTGAACCTGTTTGATAGGCGCGCCCGAGGGGAGAAAGCACTAAGACTTTACAAAGAAATACACAGAATCTTTGTCTGGATCTACGATCCTTAACAGTGATGCCATGGTCTTATGAGTTGCTTATTCCACTTTTTTCACTTTAAAAACATAAAGATAAATAACAAATATTATAATGATCCAATCTAGATCATTCCATCAACTAGTAGTTATGATATAAAGTCTCTATTATCGATAAATATGCTAAATAATAAGAGATTCATAAAAAAATTCCAATAATATAATAAAAAGTTAAAATTTACACTCGATTTTCTTCTGATTCTAACATTGAATAAATACATATAATAAAACCATAAAGTATTTATGGTTACCAATTCTGGAGACCAACAACTACTTTAATCGAGTCTCTTACCGAACTGAACAAAACTTTCACAAATAATTATAATTATTGCTGAAAGCATGTATAAATATTAGAAATGTTGTGAAACCAAATTAAACATAAATTATCTCACAACGTAAATAGTAGCATGAATTATTCAATATTAGAAGCCAAGGAAACAGCTTCGGACAAAAAATATGGAAGGTAGTGTATTAATATTCTATCGGTCAAAGAAACAATAGCAATAGCAATTATATATGGAAGGGAAAAAAAATGGAATTGTTTTTATTATTATATTTTAGATTTTTTATTGTTAGAATTTGGTGAAAATTTTGAAGTGGGAAATTTTTGATTTGGTGTTAATTTTAAACAGAGTTTTTAATAATATTATATATGAAATTTAACCCTTGAAAATTTTTTTAAGGTATTTTGATGGTACAAGGAGTTACTTATCAAACTTATGAATTTCAATAAATTCCTTAAAAGAAAATTAGACCGAAATTTTTTCCAAAAATCTAACGAAAAACAACTAAAAATAACTTATTAACTTCAAAAAAATATTTATAAAATTTTCGATATATAATTGAAAGCTGAATTCACGAGGCCTCCTCAACATTTCTTTACGGTGGAAAAAATGTCAACAGCACTGTTAGGTCCATTACACTTGCATAAAATGAAGGTATAACAACATAAATATAAACAGAAAACAGAATATAGGTTTTTTTTAAGAATATTGATACAAAATTATTTAAATTTTATGTATTCAGGCAAATTTTTCTGGCACTATTTATGTTTGATGTTCTTTTCACAAGATATCTATATATATTGTAATTTTAGAGGTGGTTCTTAAGTGATATTTTTTGAAAGTTTTTTGGTTTAATTTCTCTAAAATAAAGTAGGAATGTATTAATTTTTGCACAATCTAAATGTCTTACGGATTTTTAAGGGTGCTAAATCCATATATACAATCAAAAAACCAGCTTAAATAACACTAATCAAGAATTCACCTTAATTTTTTCGGTGAAAAACTAACAACCAAAATCCAAAAATCACAGTAAAAATAACTCCGTAATCTTAGACCCATGTAAAATATGAGATAATGTGAAGTTTAAATATTTTTTATTTTTAATTTAAAAGATATTAATGTATTTAAAATTTTTGTAATAATAATATTTTTAAATATTATATTATATAATTAAAATGTTTTAGAAATTTAATGATGTTAAACTATTATAGATTTTAAATAATATAAAAATATGATTTTTTAACCCACCGAAAAAAAAAAAAAGTTAAATTTATATGAGACTAACTATAATAACTAGCCGGCCCATGACCCCACCCTACCATCTACATCGAGTCGTGTGCAACATTAGGATGTTAAGGGGTGGACTATGTAACGTTCAAATTGTTTTAAGAGTGGCGGACTCTCTAACCTTCAAATTGTTTCAAATCGTTTCATTTTCAATGAGCTTTCTTTGTTTTTTTGGTAAGTCGTCTTAATTATTTAAAAGAAAAGATTAATGATTTGGGTAGGTTTAAATTAGTCTAATACAATGTGATGAAACCACATAATAGTTTCTTATATAAATAGATTTCTAATTTTTATTAAATTAATTAAATAAATAAAAAATTTAAAAAAATAAATTAAAATTTACATAAATAAATAATAATAATTTGAAGATGGTTGAGAATGTAAATATATTTTAAAAAATCTTTTTTAAATACCATTCAACTTTTATAACTCCTAAAGTGTACACTCAATTTGGAATGTGATTGCAATGAGGATGAAGTTTTTTTAAAATAGCACCTCAATGTTTGTTTCAATAAGTGGATGCCCATACATAATATATATATATTTTTGTGATTAAGGAATTGGATAATGGGGTAGTTTACTTTTTATTTATTTTAATTTAAACATAAGTTTAATTGGGAATGTAAAAAAGATTTTATAATGTTTTATATTGTTTTTAAATATTTTTAATTTATAAAAAATCTATGTATATTATATATTTGTGAGAGAAGGCATTTATCTCATTATATTGGTTACATGTTTTAATTATTATTATATATTGGTGAGACCAGGCATTCGTCATATTGGTGTATGAAATTTTTTGTTTGTTGTTTGTGAGACAAGGCATACATACTAAAGTCTACAAAGACATACATACTCTATCCTCTCTGGTTTTGAACCTGTGATTTCTTAGGAGGAAATGCATGCTCTTAATCATTAGGCCCGACCCACTCAGATTGTATAATATTCAAACATTTATTTATCATATAGATCACATTCATATTTTTATTTTTATTTGTAAAATATGATATTCAAACCTGTGACCTCTTAAGAGGAAACACGTATTCTTAACCATTAAATCCACTCAAACTGTATTGTAATCAAACATATTATTTATATAAAGATCAACATCACATTTTTGATTTTATTTATAAAATTTGTTTTCAACATATAATTTAATAATAAAAAATCACCTTTAAATTTTATTTTATTTATTAAAAAATATAAATTATATTTAAATTTTAAATATATAAAATTATTTTTTAAAATTAAATTTTTTAAAATACAATATTTAATTAAATTCCATGATTATATAATATATAAATATAAAACAAATTTAAATCCCAAAATTAAGGTACAGGCATCCTCGACCAAAAATCGAAGTATTAAAAGTATATACCTCCCTGAATAAAAATATTTGCTGCAATAATAACTTTATGAAAAACCTAACTTGCCAAAAATATTTAAAACACCTTACATCCCCCACGAGAAAGGCACTAGCCATGTTTTCCCGTGTTCACAGCATAAAGTTTGCGTGTATCATAGGGAAGGGATGTGTTTACTCACGAGAGGAATTGTTTGAATAGTCCAATGTGTTTACTGACGGGAGCAATTGTTTCAATAGTAAAAAGTAGTTGGAATTTGGATAAAAAAATTTAAGAAATTTTATTATAATAGTGTTTGAATTATATTTTTAATAATAGAAATAGATTTAATGTTATCAAAAAAATTTAAATACTTAAAATCTAAATTTTTATCGCACAGTCTAACAAGGCTGAGGAGTTGTTTGGAAAGTTATGGGAATTCCGGTCATTTTTAGAGAAAATCCGGAAGGATTTTTGTAAATCCAAGTCATAGTTGTTAAACTTCAAAATTTTAGGTGTTCTAGACGTTTTTGATGGTGTTGAATTCATGTCCACCATCAAAAACATGATTCAAACACTGCCTTTACAAGATTTTTTGAAAATTTTTTTGCCCAAATTCCGACCACTTTTAGCCATCCTAACAATTCTTCCACCTAGTTAAAAGACTCCAATTTTTATTAACCACAATTTAGATTTACAATCATCCCACTTAATTTTATCAAAACCTTACCAAAATTTCTATAATTAATAATACAAAACAGTCTAATTGTTATTAGACGGCCCTAAAGAGTCAAATTTTACGGGAAAGTGGGAGTCTGAGCCGGGTGCCCGCTGCGATAATCTCGGAATCAGATGCACGAGAGGCAAAGTTATTGAAATGGGATCGGTGGTAATATATATATAATATAAATAAATTGAATAAATTATCTTTATTTTCGTAGGTAAATGGTTTTTTCTCTTTGATTTGAACTTAATTTTGAGTTTGACCTTAATTATTAATTTAGCATGCTTTTTTTGAGATATTCAAGTTTTTTAAAAATTTTAATTTTATTATTCTTTAATTTTTTAATAATTAAAAAAATGAAAATTGGTATGTTTTTTTAAATTTGACAATAAATTAGTCGCTTATTTTAAATTGTAAAATGATTTTTTTCTAAACATTTTTAAGTTAATTTAATCAAAATTAAAGCAAGATTTTTAAAACTTGAGTTTTAAAATTGTTTTAATCTGTAAAATTTGTATTTTGAGCGTTTATTGGGGTTTTTTAGGGTGTTATCCATTTAATGCGCACAAATATATTTTAAACAACAACACATCACATTTCTGGTTCCAATGAAAGTGTCATTTCATCTATAAGTTAGACTTACACCCTAATTATTTATTGTAAGTTTAATTTATTTTTATTATTTGTCCAAAATTAATAAAAATTAATAAAAAAATACAATTTATATTATTGGTTGGTTTCAAGTCTCACATTACCATCATCTGCAGAGCTCACATAACCCACCATTTAATGATGTAAATCAATACAATCCATCCACTTATACATTCAATGCTCCACCCATTCCCTCACATATTCCACATCAACTTCCTATCACCTCATGGCTTTGAAAGCCACTACCTCAGTACCTCAAAAGCCAAAAGTAGAGGGGGGCATGACATAAGAACTTGCCTCATGATTGAAATCTACTTTCTAACCTCATGGTTTCCATCTTGCAGCTATCACATTATGTGTGTTTTAAAATATAAAAAACAACATTTAGAAGTGTGAATAAGCCACACGTAACACCTCCTCCCACATTTACCCACTTTAATTGGCCTGCGAGGGTAAACATGAGCTGAGGACTACTATGACAGGACTCAACCTCCAAATTCCAGTTAAGGGAGTGGGGCCTACAAACTGAAACTTTTTTGACATCCTACATGGACTACAGGACACTTAGGGGCCAAAGAACCAACCTAGGTGGCCAATCCCTGAATGAGGCTTTTTTTCATTGCCTTGGGCCCACAACTGCACCCATAACAAGGCATGCATGTGGTTATAGGCATCCAATTGCATGCCCAACACTGCATCCATGCAGTTATAGCCCAATTTCTCCAGTTCTTAACATGCAATCCTAGGATCTTTTCAGGCCTGCCTCCAAACCAATCCCCAAAAATTCATGAGACTTTCCAAAATCATAAAAACATAAGGGCAAAGCTATTCATACAAAACTTGAACAAGAACATGACCTAACCATGACCATCATTTCATCAAATATATGGTGAACACGTTAAGTATAGGTAATCAATGCATATTTGATCATAAGAGTCTGAAACTTATTTGAGAATCACCAAGAAGGTCTAATGCCCTCTCATAATAGTTGAAATAACACTTGTTGGCCCATGCATTCATTAACCATCATATATTTATCAAATCCTGAACAAATCCATAGCTAGAGCACATTACAATTCTATGCTTATAACTAGCATATAACTAGAATATTAACCTTGATAGAACAACCATCAAAGCCACATAATAACAAGTACTCATGGATCACAATAAGAAAATAGTTCTTATTAACATATGAAAAAACCAACCAAGTGAGGGACTTTCATGTACCACCTGACCATAGATTGGGTTGAACCAAATCTTTCTTTCAGTCAATCACCCTCATTCCATATTCCAAGCATGAATGTGGGAACTCAAGGCATAAACAACCAGTGTTTCCTGGAGATTAAACCACCTCCACTCTTAAGTTACCACGATCCCACAAAAACTGGTTAAGAGATCACAAGCCCAAAACAAGCTTGGATGCCTCAAAGTTTCTTCACCATTACCTTGAGGAATTTGTCTGTCTCCACCTACTTGTTGAGGGCTTCTCAAAGATTAAACCACCTCCAACCCCAACCCTTGGGATTTTTCTTGAGATTACCCCACTCAGTTTCAAAACCTTCCAGCAATCCAAAGCTCAACCAGAAAAGAATACCATCACACCATGGTTATCCGGAAATGGCAAGGCATGGTTGAAACGGTTGTCAAACCAAGAACAACCCAGGCCAATGACAAAAAATGAACCATATACACAAATACATGTACCATGCATTCACAAATCAACTAGGAAATCACACATGCAACCTGTTACCTGCAAATCCTCCTGCTGAAGCTGTTTGATACAACCTTCCTTGCTTGTCCTTTGCTTTCCTTGTCCTCCCTTTTCTTTCATTTGTTTGCTTGATTTATTTCCCCTCTTGGTTCTTTTCTCTTTCTAAAGCTAATTCCAAAGCCAAACTAACAAAAAGTTGTGAACTAATCCTCAGAAGCCTTTTATTATTGAGTCTTCTATTTTCTTCATTTTCCTCTATTTTCCTTCAATTTTCCTCTCATGCAAATTTGTGATCCTTCATCTCCCTTTTCTCCTATTTTCCTTTATTTTCATAAATCAATGTCAATTAATGTCTCTTTGCCTTTGCCAATTTCCTTAGCCATAAATAAACCAAAGTGACACCCACTAGTATGTTTTTTCCCAACATTCAGCTTGTAATAAGTGTCCCATGACCTTGGTATTATTCTTTTTCCTTTATTAACATTTATTACATGAACTTTTAACTTGGAGTTGCTACATCACAACCTCCTTGCAATTACATTCAAATAAATCAAGATGCAATCCCAATCAAGCAAGAAATGAAAGGTAAGGAAGTGATGACTAGCTTAACTATCTATTAGCAATTAAGCAATTAACTAGATACTTACTTGAAGTTACCAATAGATATGGGACAACTACTCCATGGATTCCTTCCACAGGCAAGTCGTGGGTGTAATTCAAGAAAATGGAAGGTAATCACTTCACTTCTCTAGGTGAAAAAAAATATATTAAGAGTTCTTGTTGTTGTAAATTTATCTACCCGACTCTCCAAAATTTGGAAATACTTTACAACACATCCCCTTCTTCAAGTACATTATGCCTTACCAAGGAAATCATAACTTACTTTCATCCCTTGGCTAGCCCTTGTGGTACTTGCATGCTATCGTATAAGTCAAGTGCATAATAACTGTCAAAGCCTGCAACCTACGCATCCATTGCACATATTAGAAAAGTTGATTGGGAATTTATTAAATTGACCTTATTCAAAGCCTTTGGAAATACCCAATAAACTTCACATGTCCATACATGACATTGTAAGCACCTCTTCTTGGTTGTTGCAAGGATATCAAATCAATCGCATTTGCCTTTAAGAGCTTGGCCATAATATGGTATGCCTTTAGTGGGCTTTAGTTAATGTAGTCATGCCTTTCACAACTTATGGGAGGCACTTACTTTAGCATGCAAAAAGCTAATCATTTACTTCTCAATGGACTATCGTGTTATTAGGATGCAGGTAGGGTCACTTGTTTCCTACATGGCAATGAGGCTAGCATGGTGGATTATGCATTAACAAGCCCATTCCTCCTTATTCATGATTCTTCCTTACTACCGCTTGTAGAATCCATAGGAAAGTGAGCTCGTAGCCTTAAGTGATATTTATTAAGGAATGATGGAAGCAAATAGGGTATTTGATGGTGGGATGTGTAGATAACTTCATTGAAAACCTAATGACATGGTAATAATCCCCATATTATCTCGACCCCTTGTTACAAGGATCTAGGATTTCTTGATTTTCGACTTTCTCTCTCCCTTTTCCCTTAGAGCATGTGTGGAAGAGATTCATTTCAACCATACCCAATTCAAGGTGAGATATGACTAAAACCATATTGAATCTTTGATTCATTTGACTACAAATAATATATATTATATAAAAGTAGGATACTATCTTAAAGTCACGTGCCAATTATTCTTTAAAAACATGATAAATATGAATGAGAGGAGCCCTCCTTAATTCCCTACTTGATCTCATTATCTTACATTATCTTATTAGCCTACATGTTGAATGATTGATTCTTTTTGTTTGATTCCAATAAGTATTATTAGTATGCGTACGAGATATGTGTATGCTAGCTACATACCCATACCTTGCACAAATACACTAGTATTCTAAAGCTTAAAATTTAGAAGATAAAATAAATGGTTAAACTTGATTAATGGCTAACCTTGAATAGTGTGCAATTAACTTGGAAATATTTACTTATATTATTAACTAATATTGGTATATACCTATTATTAGATACTTGTGAATCTCTAATTTTTATTTTACTGAATTAATTAAATATTAATATTTTTATTATTTGTTATTATTTAATTCTTATTCATTTCCCAAGGTTTGACAAATTGTCTCCTCCAATTTATTCTTAATTAAATATTAGTATTTCATTTCCCAAGATTTTCCAAGTTGTCTTCTCAAAATTATTTTTGGATAAGATATGAGAGGGAAAGTCAAGGTCATTAAATTAAAAGGATTTGGGGGTATTCATGGCATTAATAGTAGGTGGTTGAGGTGGATAAGTGGGAGACACATAAAGGAAAGGAGGTTGAGAGGAGAAAGGGGGATTCTTGGTCTTTTTGTTTTTGGTATTTGAGGGAATAATTGGAGAGTTAGGGACCGTGTGGAGGTTCCATGGGCTTGGAAGTAGAGAATTGAGGAGATTGATTTTGGTTGTAAGCTTGATTTTGATTTTGGACACACTACAATAGTTGTTGTTGGACTTCGGCTCAAAGGGCTAGGGAAGATATGGAGGTTTCTTGGGCTAGAAAGTCAGATACACATTCCTAATTGGGAGGGTGGTAAATTCAGTCACGCAATGCCAACAGGATCATCTTAACAAAGCCACCGAATCATGTATTCTTTTGTTTGTCATTTTATTGATGTAAAGTGCTACAAATAAAATTCCTTACATGTTCAATATGTTGTAAATCAAATTTAATTATATTGTCAAATAATTGTTGTGTTATAAATATGATATTTTTCTTGTTATGATTAAATTAGATGTTAAATTTAGTTTTAGTCAAAAGACCCTAGTTGGGTCCGCACATGTTGTATCATAGCCAAGTTCGAAATCTAGGGCCTAAACCCACCTACACACAAAGCATCAACATTATTATGCCTTGAGGAGGAATCAAACCTCCACACTCTTAAGCACAAGATTTTGAGTTTGTAATATTTACTATCGACTAGTTACCAATCCAAGAAGACTCAACACTGAAAACCATGGAGCGTGAGGTTAGCTAACACAGTAAGTCCTATTCAATTATTTGATCGATAACAAAGACAAAGAAGAGTGAGGTAGGGTAGCTAGAGGCTTAGGCATTGCGGGAAAATTTACATTAGGGAAAATAGGCACTATACCCTGATACAAACCTTCATACCTTCTTTTGTTTTTGAAGTCACACCATGCCCATGATTTGTGAGTTACCAATAATGCCAAGGCCATTCAACTCCTTCGTTACCATATCCATGCCTATCCAACTTAGTTTATGATGCCCCAATTGATTTATCTTTCCATCATTTGGAGATCAATGCATGAAATATAATTTGTAATACCATTTAAAAAAAAAAAAAAAAAAAAAAAAAAAAAAAAACTTTGGCAACTTAAGGATTGGTTATATGTTTTTAGGCTTTATATATCCATGTAGCATACGTAACGAGGTGAGAAGTAGGATTCATTTAAGCAGATTATTGGTCGAACTGGCCTTTTTGAAATTCACTACCTTTTTAAATTTTAGTGTTTACATTCATTCAAAATATACATGGGCATGTAACTGATGCAATTGAAAAGAATATAGCACAACTCGGGTAGTTAAATTTTCTAACCAAGAGCTTAGACTTATTGCTAGATCTTTAAACCTTGCTATACTTTCCAATTTTGAACTAATAATTAAAGTAGTGAAACTCGACTAATTGACTCATAATCAAGTGTGTTTGATTTGGTGAGAAAGTGAGTCATTTTTCCACCACATCTACTAGTAGAGTTGAACCTTCATATCAGGTCAGACTAGTGGATATCGAAGTAGTAATGTTGAGTATTTTTGTGGGTTTTTGTACTAATTGATGGTGTTTTGTACATGGGAAGTATTAAATGTCAAAATTGTCACCCTAAACCTCCTAAGCATTATTATGATATGTTCTTTTAATAGTTGGTAATCAGTTCCTGCATTTTTATTTTTATTTTTTTTATTCAATATGAAAAAAGCATTATATTCATCATATAAGTGAGTTACATATGTGTTATAGATAGCATCATATGGATGTATATAAATCATCAAATATCATCTGTGAGATATGATATCAAAGATATACTAGTATACCCAAAAATATAGAACATCATGGCTAGTATTGTGCAGATATAGTAAAAAACTAGTGTGTCGTCAACCAATGCATATACAAAATGCTTATATGTACATAATATCAAAAACACAAAAAGAGTATATGATAATTTGACCAGGAGAATATATCACAGGAAATATCGCAGTGTTGTGCCGCCATCATTATCATATGTGTCTTCCTGCAAAAAAATAAAAATTATCCAGGAAAGGGCATCACCCCAGTGTCTAGTATATGTTCCTCCATCTTAATCTCAATGTGCAACCTGCCCTGTTCAGCATGTAGCCCCCTTTTCGAGAGTTTGTCCACAAAATGATTATGCTCCCTTCCAATGTGCTCAATAGATGAGCCCTTATATGAAATCCAGAGTTGTTGAACTTGAAAAAGCCATCCTTGAAGTGTGGCTTGATAGATATGTGCTCGTCCAAAAACATAATCAATGAGTATCTTGGAATCCCCAAATATATACAATATTGGGATGTTCAGATAGTTTGAGAACCAAAGTAATCCCCAGAGTTCCATTACTTCTGCCTTAGTGTTCGTGTCGCAGCCTGCACCGTAGCGTACCCAAAATTTCTATTCTGGAGAAAAGGAAATACAAAAATCACATCCACAGTTATTTCTTTGTGATGCTCCATCAAAATAACCAGCCGAGAAGACCAACTTTGGGCTAGTAAGTTTACGAGTGGTATCCTTCGGTCTTGTACTCTAAGGAGTACCAGTTAAGAGTGTCAATTTGATGTGATCCAATACCTGCAGTTCATAAATCCTGTGATTGTTGAAAATAATTTTATTCTCCATTTCTAGACCTCCCAGAAAAAGTATAGGGGGATGTTGCGCCATGTAGATTGTTGTTTACTCCACCAGATTAGACATTATGAGATATGGTCAAATTTTTGATATGGAAGCCGATATGTGAAGTGAGATTTTACCAAGGTATGACAATCTTGGGACAAAATAAAAATAAATGCATGTTGTTCTCCTCCGCAGCCCTACAAATAACACAGTAACTCGGCCCAAACCAATGCCTCTTTTGGAGATTTTCCCATGTGACATTTTTATTTTTCCATACCATTGAAAGGAAAAGTATAATCTTAATGGGAGAATTTTGATTTCCAGTAGTATGTGAACCAACATACCTCAGTTTGTAGTGTCTCCTGACAGCAAAGAGAAATATATGTGTCAGCCACCTTGTGATTGCCATCCTTCATTTTTCCCTTCCAAGCAATCTGGTCCCGATCCACTACACGGCAAGCACCATCAAGTTTCATATTAGATCTAATTTATTCCCATTCTCTTTCCATCTTCTTGACAAGTTGTAATTCCAAATCCCCTTTCCAAATAGGTCAACAATATTGCCATGTTGAGATGACCTGCTGCCAGTGTTGGGTGTGGAGCCTGATTATCTTCTATATTCAAAAGTACCGCCACATTGGACCCCAGTTCAAAATGGGGGCGGCAACGCCGCCCGTAAAATATTCGCTGCAAGGGGGGCCCAGGGGGGGGCGGCTGCGACCTTTGGGAGCCCCCC
>APFE030578790.1:0-11772 GCA_000404065.3 Pinus taeda
AGTTTATTCTCAGTCAGGTACATTATATGATTATTTGCCTGATGCCCCTAGACCTGGCACATCCAAAGCCCCGCCAACACCTACAGTTGACGGCATTATCGGGTCTGTGAGTTCATCTTCCAAGAAAAATTCCGCAAACCCTGGGAAGCAAAAATCAAATGCTCCAAATGAAAACACTTCCCAGGTTACACCTCCTTCTAAATCTACCTCCGAGGTTAATGCCGTTCAGTCAACCAAGACTGACAAAACCTCAAAATTAAAGAAGAAAGAGAAAGGGAAAAACAAGTCGGATCAACCTAAGCAGGATCAGCCTAAACCTCAATCTGAGGAGAGTGCCAAACGCAAACCCAAGTATCCTTGTTTTATCTGTGATGAGGATCACTACACCAAAGACTGCCCTCGGTGGTCTGAAGTTAGTCGTTTGCTGAAAGGCGCTCTTGGAGTTCCTACGGTCCTTAAAGAACCCTTTCCTTCACAGCAAACCCAAATGGTCGCTGACCCCTCTCAACCTCCCTCTTCCTTCGGTTCCCAAGTGTTTATGGTGGGTACGGTCCCTATTAACATCAGTACTCGAACCAAAGATTATCCATCTGCCAGTAAGGAGCCTGAGGTTACCCCCAGTGCTCCTCCTTTCAGTTCAAGCCCTCTCCACATCGAGAGACCTAGTGCTGAAGTGCCTATTCGACCCCCTCCAAAGGGAGTACTCAGGAAATCGTCTTACAACCCAAATGCCCGTGCTGCTCAGCACTATAATATCGTTGAGGATTTAGCCTAGACTCCGTCGACTATGTCCGCTTTAGAAGTTCTCCAGAGCTGCCCCTCTCAGAGGAAGTCCTTTCTATCCGCCATCGGCGGCATAGATCCGGCAGATTCGGATTTGATTACATTCGATTTAGACCACCATACTCAGAGACTGCCTCCCCAAATCGCCTTTCTCATACAGGTAGTTATTGATAAGAAAACTATTCATCGCACAGTCATTGATGAAGGTGCTTCCACTTGCATCATGTCTGTGGCCTGTTGGAAAGCTATTGGTTCTCCAACATTGAGTCAGTCTCCCACAACCTTGGAAGCTTTCGATGGAAGAGCCTCACGTCCTTATGGTATTCTCCCATGTTTACCCATTTCTTTGGAAGGAAAAACGGTCGAGATGGAAGTTGAAGTCATTGACGCTACTCTGACGTACAACCTCCTTCTCGGACGCAGCTGGATTTATGCGATGCAAGCCGTTGCTTCATCCTACTTTCGTATCATCCGCTTCCCTCACCAAGGGAAGATTATTACAGTCGACCAGCTGAATTTTTTCGCTTCCTCTTCAGAAGGAACTATCCCTTTTGTGGAGCATACCACTAAGTCATTTGAGAGTCTCGGTCACGGACCTTTTAAAGATCCTGCCCTTATGGGTGTTTTTTCCAGCCTCACCTCCCAATGTCGCTTCCGTCAATATGATCTCTACTCGCCTCGATCCATGGGTTGTTCCTCCCATCGACCAAGTAGATTCATGGGGCGACAAGATGTCATTGAGTCTAGCCGAACTCAACTATGCTGAAATCGTAGCTGCATCGGCTTCTGAACTTGCTCTTTCGAGCAAAATTTTTCACACACTCGCTCCATCTCTAGGGATTGTAGCTCAAGCTTCTTCAGATCCTTTACACGAAATATTCTCTTCCGATGAAGCCATTATAGAGACCATGTCTCTCGAGGAACCTCCTTGGCACGATACCCATCATCGTTCCTCGTTGCTCTCTGTCCCTCAGGATGAGCCAACTGCTATTCAACGGTTTGCTCCTTGTTCCCCATTCCGATTCCTTCAGTCACCTATTCACGTTTACCACACTTCTTCTGAAGGTAATATGGCGAACATCATGCAAACCCAACCCATCGACATCTCTATCAAACCTGGGATTGTTGAACATGTTCATATCGGAGCCACTTGTACTCCAGAGGAGATTCAACTTTACTCGAAACTTTTTCGTGAATTTCGGGACGTTTTTGCTTGGTCTTACGAAGAAATGCCCGGCATGGATCCTAGCATAGTGGTGCACGAAATCATTACGTACCCTGGTGCTAAGCCTGTTCGCCAACGTTTACGTCAAGTACACCCTCGAAAGGCTGCAGCGATCAAGGCTGAAGTAGAAAAACTTCTTAAAGCTGGTTTCATTTATCCTATCCCGCTCATAGATTGGGTTTCCAATATTGTACCTGTCACTAAAAAACAGGGAACTATCCGTGTCTGTGTTGATTATCGTGATATCAATCGGGCCTGTCCAAAAGACAATTTCCCCGCACCATTCATTGATCAAATTATTGACGAGTGTGCGGGAAGCGAAATGTACTCTTTCATGGACGGATTTTCTGGTTATAACCAGATCAATATTGCTCCTGCTGATCAACACAAAACTGCTTTTATCTGTCCGTGGGGTACCTTTTCTTATAAGAAGCTCCCTTTCGGTCTCAAAAATGTCAGGGCTACATTCCAGCGTGCAATGTCTTATGCTTTTCATGACATCCGACACATTGTACAGCCTTATCTGGATGATCTTCCAGCTCATTCGGCTAAGCGTAAAGACCACCCTGCTCATCTTCGTGAAATTTTTCTTCGCTATCGACACTACAATATCAGGCTTAATCCTCATAAGTGTGTCCTCTGCGTAGAAACGGGTCGACTTCTCGGATTTGTCATCTCCCAAGAGGGCATCCGTCTGGATCCCCTCAAAGTCGAAGCTATCATGAATCTCCCTCCCCCTACTTCTTTACACCAACTCCAAAGTCTGCAAGGAAAAGCGAACTTTTTACGTCGTTTTATCCTGAACTACGCCGAAGTGGCTAAAGGCTTTACATGACTACTTAAAAAGGATGTCCCTTTTCATTGGGATGCGGTGGCTCAAGAATCTTTTGAGCGTCTCAAGGGTCTCCTTGTCTCTGCTCCATTGCTTCGGCCTCCAAATTATCATCGTGACTACGTCCTATATTTAGCTGCTGCCGACACCACTATTGGTATGGTTCTTGTCCAAACTGACGACGATGACACTGAGCACATCCTTTATTATCTCAGTAGAAACCTCCTTGACACAGAAACTCGATATGCACATGTCGAGAAGTTGGCGTTAGCCACTGTTTGCGCTGTCCAACGTTTCCGCCACTATATTCTGCTACGCACTACTACAGTGATTTCTGATTACAACCCCATGACCTATATCTTGTCACGCCAGTTGTTGGGGGGCAAATACTCTAAGTGGATTGTCATTCTCCAAGAGTTTGACTTGGAGTTCACTTCCGCCAAATCTAAGAAATCGCTGGTTTTCGCTGAGTTAATTTGCTCTTTGCCATCTTCTTCTTCGCCATCTCATACGGAAGATCACATCCTGGATGAGACCTTGTTTCTCATCAGCATCCTCGACCCCTAGTATGGTGACATTCTCACGTATTTGCAAACGTCCTCCTTCCGCCCGGGCACTTCTAAAGACGCTCGATGAAGGATTCGTCATCAATCCCAACCATATCGGATCATTGGAGATACTTTGTATCGCCTCGGCGCTGACTCTGTTCTCCGTCGTTGTCTTACTCACGAGGAAGCTGAGAGAGTCCTCAATGACTGCCACTCAGGTGCTTGTGGCAGCCATATGTCTGGCTATGCTACTGCTCAGAAAATTCTCCTTGATGGCTACTTTTGGCCTTCCATCTTCAAGGATTGCATTCTTGCAGTCCATTCCTGTCACGAGTGCCAAATTTTCCAACAGAAGATGCGGGCACCCGCTGCTCCTTTGCACCCTGTTGTTACCGTCGGCCCTTTTGCCAAATGGGGCATTGATTATGTCACCTGTAACCCTCGCTCAGCCAGGGGGCATGGGTACATCATCGTCGCCATTGATTATTTTACTAAATGGGCCGAGGCGATGCCTACACTCAATGAGGACGGTCACACAGCGGCGCAATTTTTGTTTAATCATGTTATTTCGCGATTCGGCGTCCCTCAAGTCATCGTCACTGATCACAGAAAGCATTTCCGGAATCATATGATGATAGAACTGACAACCCAGCTGGGCTTAAAGCACGATAGTTCTACCCCGTACTATCCTCAATCCAATGGCCAAGTTGAAGCGATCAACAAGATCTTGGTTACTATGCTTCAGCGCACCATTGGCGTGCACAAGTCCAACTGGCATTTGATGTTGTTCCCTGCTTTGTGGGCTTACCGAACTTCCGTGAAGGATGCCACGGGTTTCACTCCATTTCAACTAGTTTACGGACTAGAGGCTACCCTTCCGATCGAGTGTGAGATCCCTTCATTAAAATTAGCCATCGAGCTGCTTCCTAACACTACCCCATTAGAAGAACGCCTCCTTTATTTGGAGCGTCTAGACGAAACTCGTCGCCTAGCTAATCTAGCCATCGAAACGCAAAAGAGGCGGGTCAAAACTCACTTTGACCAGACCGTTCGTCCACGATCCTTCAATGAGGGAGACTTAGTTCTCCTATATGATCAGGCAAATGAAAAGTTAGGACCAGGAAAGCTCGAATCCATGTGGTTAGGCCCTTACATTGTTAAGAATGTTTTAGACAAAGGAGCCTATGAGTTAATAGATTATGAAGGAAATCCTCTCACGCAGCCTCGTAATGGGTTGTATTTGAAAAAGTACTATGCGTGATGCTAGTACACTTCTTTTTGTATATACATGTACTCTAGCAAGTGTGTTGTGTATGTATGTTAGAATTTTTTATAGACTCGATCGTCGCTTGTCGCTTATTGTGTTTTCCGCTTCTTGTCCAGATGTATAATACACCTTATATTGGTTTCGTTGATGGTGTCTGTCGCAGTACTCGTAACTTATCCTCTGCGGCATTGGTGATCTATGATCCTCATGGTGAGCTAATAGATCTTCAAGGTGTCTATTTGGGTCGTACCACGAATAATGTCGCCGAATATTGCGCCGTAATCGAACTCCTTACTGAAGCAATTAATCTTGGTATTCGGGCATTAGTGGTAAACCTGGATTCTCAGCTTGTTGTCCACCAGCTTAATAGGCATTATTCCGTCAGAGACCATCATATTTTAAGGTTGTATTTACGTGTAAGATTGTTAGAAAGGAATTTTGAGTTTATTACTTATCAACATATTCCACAACAAGTGAACACAGTATCTGATGCATTGGCTAATCATGTATTAGATAGACATTTGCGAAATTTGTAAATAACACATCCTTCAAGCAAGCACACGAAGACATAATGAGAAACCATAATCATATGTATATGTGTGAGTTCAAACGAGCCTCTTTTTAACTTTTTCAAGCTCGATAAAACATAAGAAAATGTTACTTATGGTCTGCTTTCAGCTCTTTTCCTGACCTTTTAAAGAGGAAAAGATCGCCGAGTTATCCCTCTTGGCTCATTAAACGGTTACTAAGGGGCGATCGTTTTAAGTTCTTTTATCGACCATTAAAATATAAAAAGATTACCAAGTTTTTGTCGTTTCAAACACGTTAATGGTTACGGAACGATGTGATTTCGATCCCTTTTCTACTTTTTCAGGTCGAAATCACTACTCATGAAAAGTACTCCTCGGTCGTAATGATCGGGCGGTTCTTTCGGGCATCATTTTACACTTTTTCGGGCCCGAGAGACACAACTTTACGAAAAAGGACCTTTAGAGTTTTCTTTTCCATGTCTTTTTCAAACTCTCTAAACATGAAAAAGACTCTGAGTTTTACCTATGTTGGACTCGTTAAACTATGACGACATTGGACTCGTCATTATGACGAGATTTGAGCTTCTCCTCCCTAGGGCTCGTTAAAATTTTACTAGGTTGGATTCGACCGAAGGTCGAACTTATACTACAAGCATATGCTATCCCCATCAAGCTTGTTAAAAATAATCTGGGTACTCGCCAGAAATGGTGGGGGAAAAAGAAAATTTTGGAACCGTAATTCTAGTCGTGTCGGCAGTATGTCGCTCTTGAACATGGCACTTCTCTGCTTTCGTGTCAGGGTGGGGATATCTCACTTTGTTTTTCACTTGCCTCCGTGGGTTTGGATGATCCTATTTGACCTCTCATCTGCTCATTGCCACGTCATCATGACCTCTCATCCATTGACGTCAAATACTGCCAACTCCACTGTCGTGCCGCCGATATGTTCAAGAGAAGTTGACCTCTGAAAGAAACCACCTCTATCTGATAGTTCATAAATCTTACTTCACAAAATTGTCTCTTCCCGTCTCGTGTCGATGATGTGGGAAACATTATGGCCCACCTTCGACGAAGATCACTTCCTGTCGACTTCAGCTCATCATCCGGGAAAGTGACCTAGAGACTCCCTTCTGGTACCTTGGAGCCTGCATGCCTCAATGGCAGGTTCTTCGTGTTCGACGTGAGGTTTTCATCATTGGCCTCCGATTGGATAACTCTACGGGTGTTCGACATCGGCTCATTCACTCACACGCCGTAGATTGTACCCATAGTACCTTGAGGACCATTATCATTATTGGTGGTACCTCTCGCGTCTGTTAACAGCTTTCATCATTGGCTGGTAATCAGACGATGTTCATGCATGTTCGACTTCAGCTCACGTTTTTGCATGCTTGAACTTGTACTTGTGTTCAGGTCAAGGTGGAGCGCAAGACCCTGGATTGTGTCTGTTGTAATCCAGGGGTGATTTTGATACATGACTCTTTCACTGGATGGCTGTGACCATACCTGAGTCTATTCATTGATCCTAACCAGATGGCTGTGTCCATACTATGGATCTTGATCATCATGTACTCTTTATGGATGGCTGCGTCCATGCCACATATATCATGTATTTGAACTATCATACTGTGTCTCTCAATGCAGATTCTCGGCGGAAGCTATATATGGTCTTGTAAAGCACTTCACCTCTCTCTCTCTCTCGAGGCTCATGCTTTAGGGGGCATCTGTTATGCAGTAATTTGTCACCGTTGGTCACCGTCCCTGTTACCCTTGCTTTCGCACATTGGAGGACACATTTATGGACCTGTGACCAGTGACACAACTTAAAAGTACTTGCATTGGATTCTCCTAAGTATGAACTTCAAACTCCCTCAAGACACCTTTTGCAGTTTAGCCCTAAAAAGTGCCCTTTTTCCATTAGCGCAGGTCCACAGTGTCTTACCCGCGCCAATGGCTCAGTTCCTCCAAAGAGGGCACGTCGATGGATGCTCTGTCATAGAGCAAAGCCCGCGCCACCCAAATTTGGTTATGATTTTTAGCCAGCGCGCACTGAAGTGTTTTTTCCTTCATTGCTCATGCAGTTCTCTGGGGAAAAATCTCATGGAAGTGTTCGAGTGTCATCTTTTTATCCATGACAACCAAGTTCAGTGGCTATTTTGGGACAATGCTAAATCTTCAGTAGGTGTCCGGATACAATGCATACCAACTAGTTTTGCTAGAGCTATTGTGAGTGCCAAGTTCATGCTGGAGTGATTGTGAGAATTGAAAATTATAGAGGGGTTATGCTGCCAAAATATTGAGAGAGAAGAGGTGACTTTGCAAGGCGTATTTCGCTGCTTGCCCAGTCAGAGGAGGTTCAACGTCAGAACCCTTTGGTTGTAATCTTTCTCTGTTTTTACTAATTAATGAACGACTATCATTATGGTTCCACTCATGTGTCTTCTAATGGTATTTGAGTTATATCTTGTCTGACCGATATATAATTGCATATACTGGATTTTACGCTTGTGTTTGTATCATTCTTTTCTTGTGCAGGTGTCCATTTACGTGGAGCATAAGGATTGTGACCAGCCAAAGCTAAGGGAAAGGAGTGGCGTTTCTTCTACAAAAATTAGCGTTGGATTCTAGGTAGATCATTCTGATCGATCTTTGATTTATGCAATTAGGAACCTACGTGTAGCGTGTGTGATTGTTGCTAGACCCGTGTTTGGCTAGTGGGATCGCCTCTGTCCGCAGAGGGGATTTACCAGTTCAACAGGGTGTTTACAAACATTGAAGACAAAGACAGAGTGTTTGAAGGAGGGCCCTACTTCTACGCAGCAGCTGGCCTCTATATGAGACCTTGGATGATGAATTTTTTCTCGGAGCGGGAGACTTTTACTTCGGTACCAGTCTGGGTAAGGCTCTATTCTATACCTTTCGATTACTGTGAAATTGAATTGTTAGCTGCCATAGGAAATAAATTAGGTCGTTTCGTCAAAGCTTCTGAAGCCACTAGAAGGGGAAAATATACTTCCTTTGCAGGAATATGTGTGGAAATGGATTTATCCGGAGCCCTCTCGGATGAGGTAATCTTGGAAGTTATTGATGAAGAGTGGGTGCAAACAGTAGATCATGAGCATATTCCGTTTAGATGTCATAGTTGCCATGAACATGGGCACCTATTCAGAGACTGTCCTCTCAGTAAAGCAGAAAATAAAAGCAAAGTTAACATAATGAAGGACACAGATAGCTTTCACAAAGTGGTAAATAGAGGAAAAGGTGGTAAAAGAGGACCAAAGCAACATCGAAATGAAGGGAAAAAGGTCAATCATAATAAGTTCCAAGTTCTTGAAGAGGATGAAGAGATTATAAAAGAAGACCAAGCAATGGAAGGAAGTCACGGGGGAAAGGAGAAAGAGGAAAACCGGGAACAAACACATGATATGGACAATCAGAAAGAGACTATGATGAGTGAGTCAGATCTGGACATGGATTAGGAAATGACCCAGAGTGAGATGGAAATGGAGGACCATGAGCTATAGGAGATTCTTGACAAGGAACACCTAGATCTCGAAGGGTTCTTGATACAGGGAACCAAGGGAGGGGTAGATTCGTTACCTCAAGAAGAGCTCAATAGAATACAACAGTTGTTTTTATGGAAAACTCAAGCTAAAGAGTTGGGGAAAGGAAAAAGAATGGATAAGCAGGATAACAGAGGAGTGAAAACAATGAAAACAACTTCGGGATTAGCAACTAGAAATCCAGGAAAGAAAAGAGGTAGGAAAAATCAGAACGAGCGCCTGATGGAGTGTGGAAAGCTAATGATAGATTCAAGTAAGATGAAAGATCTAGGCAACTACTCCTTTACAAATCTTTAATTATGAATTTCACATCCTGGAATATAAGTGGTCTAGGCAGTAAAAGAAAACAAAGAATGCTTAGCAATAGAATGAAACAAGCAATGCCAGATATAATATTCATCCAGGAAACAAAATGTTCCATTCAAAAACTAAGACAAATTCATAGTAAATGGCTTAGTAAATTTGAGTTTCTAGAAGTCAAAGCAGAGAACACAGCAGGGGGAATTATCACTCTTTGGAACCCCCAAAAAATTGACATAAGAGATGCGGAGGCATCGAGGAATTACTTATATGTAGTTATACAGACTGTAGGAGATAGGGACACCTATCTGGTCACGAATGTTTATGGCCCTCAAAGAATAGATGATAAACTCAGATTTCTAGACTCCCTTGGGAATCTTAGCAACAGACACGCAGGAATACCTTGGATCATGGAAGGGGACTTCAACATGATCAAGTCTCTTTCGGAGAAAAAAGGTGGAACTAGATCTCTAAATAAAGACTCTTTAGTTTTTTAATTTGATTTGTGGAAAAACCTATGGGCAGTTATGAAACCAACATTTCGGACTAACTTGGTTAGTCCATCATCAGGGAAATGAGATTTGTATTTTCTTTAGCTTTTCAAACCTTTACAGATAAAATGAAACTAGTTGATACTGATACGAATAATGGCCTCTTTACTTGGAATAATAAAAGAGGAGAGGCTCAGGTAGCCTCCAAGCTAGACAGATTCATTATCTCAGAGGATCTCATGCTTATAGACAAGGAAATAATTGCAAAAATTCTTCCCTTTGGAAGCTCGGATCACTAGCCGATTCAGCTGGAGATCAAGAGCATAGGTTCTCCCATGAACAGACCTTTAAGATTTGAAAATATCTGGCTTTCTCACCCAGACTTCATCAACAATATTGAAAAATGGTGGTCAAAATATCTACAGTGTCAGGGAACAAGAATGTACCTTATTCACAAAAGACTAAAGCACGTCAAGCTTAGGCTTAAATATTGGAACAAGAATGATTCTGGCAACATTTTTGTGAATAAAAAATCCATTGAAAATAAAATACAAGAACTCAACCAAGCTCTGATCGCGGAAGGCTTTGATCAAGTCAAAAGTAATCAAGTTGACAAACACCATCAAGAATGGGAGAATTTATGCAAACAAGAAGAAATATTTTGGAGACAAAAGTCTAGATTTCAATGGCTCAAAGAAGTAGAGCATAATACTAGATTTTTTCATAGATCCACCGTGGCTAATAGAGCTCACAACAAAAACTCTTCGATCAAGGATGAGGATGGGAAGTGCCACATCTCCCATGAGGATATAGAAGCAGTGTTTTTTCAACACTTCCGAGGCATATCTCAGGAAAACAATTTTGACAGAGAGCGGTTCATCAAAGACATTACTAGACACATTACTAAGTTGGTGTCTAGAGAGGACAATTTCAACCTTAATCAACCTGTAACTGAAGAGGAGGTCTGTGAGGTCCTCAAAGATATGAAAAATGGAAAAGCACCAAGCCCGAATGGTTTCAATGTGGATTTTTTCAAAGCTTGTAGGAAAATTGTTAAACAGGATATTTTGGATGTAGTGGAGGATCCCAGGTTGAACAAAACTATTCTGAGAGTGCTAAATACCTCCTTCATCTCCCTGATTCCTAAACATGAAACTACTCAAACTCCTGATAAGTATATACCTATAGCTTTATGCAATGTGGTGTACAAGATAATATCCAAGGTTGTGGCCAACAAACTCAAACCTCTACTTCCTACTCTAATTTCAGGCGAACAATTTAGTTATGTGGAAGGTAGACAAATACTAAACAACATAATTGAAGCTCATGAAGTGGTTCACTCATTAAATAGCAAGAGGCAAGCTGGGATGATCATGCAACTGGACATTGCCAAAGCTTATGATAAGGTGAACTGGACCTCAATCAAGAAAGTTCTTATTGCTTTTGGTTTTGATCATAACTGGGTCAAATGGGTTATGGCCTTGGTGACCTCCTCCAGCTTTTCAATATTGGTGAATGGCTCTCCTTTTGAGATTTTTATTCCTTCCAGAGGTCTAAGGCAGGGAGACCCTGTTATGAAACCAGCTCAAGAAAAGATAGAAAAGATAGATCAACACCTTAGAATTCAGCCTCTTTGAGGGGGATACCTCCTTTACATTACATAAATGAACAATTCTTGGATGATTCAAATGACAAAACCTCCTTTCTATATATAGGAGTCTAAGGAGTCACAATATAGCCTAGCCAACCTAACAATAATAATATAAAGCCACAAAAATAACAATAGAGGGATTCTATGGGGCACAATAATAACAATATGGGGACAATAGGTCACAACAATATTAATAAGGGGTACAACTACAATAGTAATGGGGTAATCACTAGTATTATAGGGACCCAACATGCCCCTCTCCTTAAAAAAGTGTTGTCCTCAATGCTTGAGTAGTTCTGGATGCTCCTGTATAAAATTCTCATCCTCCCATGTAGAATATTCAGTGGATAAGTTCTTCCACTTGATAAGATACTTTGAAATTGACCGATTACGTAGCTGTCGAGTTCTTGTTTCTATGACTGCTTCCGGTTCCAATATAATTTTTCCTTCCTCGTCAAGTTTTGGCAATATTGTTTGCACTGGGAGCTTGTCACCTATAACCTTCTTTAATCATGAAACATGGAAAACTGGGTGCAATCGAGAAGCTGCAGGAAGCTCCAATTTGTATGCCATAGTACCAAT
>APFE030578790.1:14687-26954 GCA_000404065.3 Pinus taeda
TAGTCAATACATATTCTCCCATGGATAGCTTGATATTATGGCACTTTCTAGAAAAATTTATTGTTCCTCCATTTGCAATCATCACTTGACACTCTGGTGCTGGATATAGGAAGCAATTCAATTCTTTTGCTACCTTACAATGAATAAAACTATGGGTGCTTCCTGAATCAATCAACACTATTACCTTTTTCTTCTTGATTTGTCCTTCTATCTTGATGGTTTGAGGAGCGGTAATTCTAGCCAATGCATTACAAGATATGGCCGGATTCATTTCTTCTTTATCTAGGCTTTGTTCTTGGAGTATATCCTCTTCTTTTAACCTTTCTTGCTCCTTTTCTTCTTCCTCTTCACAATCTATGTAGAATAATTTCTTCTCAGCACACTTATGGCCCTTAGTGTATTTGCTATCACAACTATAACAAAGCCCTTTTGTTCTTTTTTCTTCCAATTGTTGTGATGTCAACCTTATAGGTTGTGGAAGACTAGGGGCAACAACACTTCCGCCTTTATAGTTGTGAGTGATATGCTTCCTGGTTACCATAATTTTTCTTTCCATTTTTCTTGCTAACCTAAATGGATTCTCTAATGAATCAGGTTCCTAAAGGTGAACATCATGTTGGATATTATCCTTTAAAGACCATATGAACACATCAATCCTATGCTCCTCTGGAATATATTTTACCCTTATGTTCAATTTTTGGAACTCCTAAATGTGCTCCATTATTGAACCCTTTTGTTTGAGACTTATCAATTGGCTAAAAAAACTATTGCTTTTTGTATCCTCATAATGTGCTATCAATTCTTCCGTAAAAATTGCCCAAGTGATAAATTGTTTACGAGAGAAAAGCCATTGATACCATACAAACTAATTTGGTTCCAAGTATAAAGTTGCCATACGTACCTTTTGTGTGTTTTGCACATTATTGAGATTGAAAAATTGCTCCATCTGTAATATCGATGTTGCGGGATCCTTGCCATCAAACTTCCTCATATCGATTTTTGGAATATGGTGGGTCTTCGATCCAACATTAGAGTCTTCAAAATCATGATTAAAATTTCTTTTGTTCTCATCATGAGTTTCCTTTACTACCCTTTCACCGTTAGTAAGCATTTCTTGTAGAAACTTTATTAAATCTGTCTTCAAATCTTCCATGCCTATTTTCAAATCTTCCATGCTTGTCTTTAAACCATCCATCTTAGCTTCTACATCTTTCTTTAAACCATCCATCTTAGATTCTGTTGATTCGTGTGCAAGTGACACTTGTTGCACTTGGTCTCGTAATTTGATATATCTTGTTGCATTTGTTCCTCTTCGTCATGAGTCATGCTAGAGCTTTCAGGTTGCCTAGTAGGTGTTTGCATTTTCTTTCCTCGGGGCATCAATTACCGATAATAATGCTTTACTATGCCCTTTTAATTCCTTCAAACTAATTTTTGAAACCAAGCTTATGCAAAAATAAAAAAAAAAAACTGCACACCTTTTTTCACTTTGTAGGAGCTCAATATTGAATTTGATGTATCTCTATAATTTCAGATCATCTAGTTCTGAAATTGCGACTTGCAGTAGCCCTCTACATCCTTTTTCCAATGCCACCAGTCCGATCCAAATTGGATTCTCGAGGGAAGAGTTATGCCAAATCGCCCACAGTGACCTGATTATAGACTAGTTCAGTAGAGTGAACTTGTACGACGTTCCACGAGTCACTGTTTCGAACTTTGGCTCTGAAAACTACATAGAAGAGATTACAGTCCGTCCTCTTTCTGTAACTTTTTATGAAATTTCAATCCGATGCTCAGAGAGAAAGTTATGATGATTTTCCCCGGGTCACCTGTTTGGATTGTAATTCAGGAGTCTACAAAAAGACCAACTTCCTCAGATCATATCTCCGCAAATATAGCACGAAAAGCTCTGAAATTCAGACTGAGCTTTAGCACGATGTCTTCTCAGATGGGTTTTTATTTCAACTTCTGAAACGTCGCAGAAAAAAGTTATAGTGAAAATTCCACGATGACCTATTTGGAGCAACGAAACCCTAGAATCCAAAGCTCTGATACCAAATGTTATGAAACCAGCTCAAGAAAGATTAGAAAAGATAGATCAACACCTTAGAATTCAGCCTCTTTGAGGGGGAAACCTCCTTTTACATTACCATAAATGAACAATTCTTGGATGATTCAAATGAAAAAACCTCCTTTCTATATATTAGGAGTCTAAGGAGTCACAATATAACCTAGCCGGCCTAACAATAATAATATAAAGCCACAAAAATAACAATAGAGGGATTCTATGGGGCACAGTAATAACAATATGGGGAAAATAGGGGTACAACAATATTAATAAGGGGTACAACTACAATAGTAATGGGGTAATCACTAGTATTCTAGGGACCCAATAGACCCGCTCTCTCCCTTTATTTTCATCCTTATGATGGAAGGTCTCGGTCGCTCCATCAAGCTGCTAAAGTAACAGGTAAGATTAAGGGCCTACAATTATCTGAGAATGGTCAGGCTCTGACTCATAAAAAATTTGTAGATGACACCATACTTCAAGGAATTCCCACAGTCAAAGAAGCAATAGCCTACAAACAAATTCTGAATGATTTTGCAAAGGCTTCAGGTATGGAAGTTAATCTCTCCAAATCAAAAATATTTTTCTTTAACACCAATATTGCTATTCAGAGAAATATCTCCAGAATTCTAGGCTTTCAAAAGGATTCCCTTTCCTCAAAATATTTGGGAGTTCCTCTAACTGTTAAACCGATGCACAAGAGCATTTGGGAATCGTTAATTAACAAGATGCAAGATAAATTCAGAAAGTGGACCATCAGATCTTTAAATCTGGATGGTAGGTTGGTACTTACAAAGGCTATACTGCAATCACTCCCGGTTTTCATGCTATTAGCTCTACTTGCTCCAAAAGGAGTCTTACAGCAATTCAGAAACATCCAAAGAGACTTTCTTTGGGGTAACAAGTAAACAAGAAAGAAATAGGCCTTAGTTTCATAGGAAAAAATCTGTAGACCTAAGAGCCACGGGGGCCTAGGCTAGGATGACTAGGAGATTCTTAGCAATGTTTTAGGGGCCAAACTATGGTGGCATTAGGTACATGATCTAATGGCTCAATGGGAAAGAATTTGGAAAGAAAAATATGCCAGCTCCTGGCATACTAGTGATCTCATAAGAATGTCTAGAAATATAAAGGGCTCATTTATATGGAATAAAGCCTGGGAAAACAGAAGCCTAGTACAAAAAAATAGTTTCTGGGAAATCAGAGAGGGAGATCTAGCTCTATTTTGGGAGGATAAATGGCAACAAGAACCAACATTGTTAAAGGAGGACTTTTTGGGCCTTAAGCATGAGACAGATACCCAAGGATTATATAAGGTAAAGGAATTCTAGGACCAAACTCATAATTTAGGGAAGTGGAGAATCTGGAAAAACATCGATTGCAGAGATGAAAGCCCCTTAAAAACAAAAACAGAGGTGCTTATGAGAATGTTGAAACAAAGAATGATATCAGTAACCAGCGGGCATGACCAACTAAGATGGGGCAACAATAAGGAGGGCACCTTCAATCTCAAGGAAGATAAAGATATACTCCTTGAGCTGGATTCCCTTGTTCTGGATAAGATCTGGGAAAACCTATGGAGGCACCAAGGGTGGATGAAGATTAAACTCTTCATGTGGTTGGTTCACCACAAAAAAATCTTGACTTGGGACAATATTAAGAAGAGGGGAGTTCTGGGGCTGTCTAGATGCTAGCTATGTGAAGCTCAAGAGGAGACAATGGAGCACATTCTCAATAGCTACAATTTCACCTCTTGGTTATGGGATACATTTGCTATCATTTTTCAACAAACTAACAGGGACAAAGAAAGCATTAGTAACACCCTAAACAATTGGAGAAGAAACTTTTCAGATTATGAATTTCTTGGATCGGCTTGGAGCCTAACGCCAAGCTTGATTATTTGGAATGTTTGGAAAGAAAGGAACAAGAGAATATTCAAGGATGAAAAAAAAATCCCCCTCATCACCTGTTCGAGCTGATCTTGAAACAACTTAAGGAAATAGTTGGCACTATAGTACGTAATCTCCCGAAGAATCCTCCCTCAGAGAATGAATTGAGAATTCTCAAGCAACTGGGTATGCAGGGGCTCATTCCTCAAGGCCTGAACAAGAAATTTAGTAGAAAGGAAATGGAGAAGGATTTTTGGCATCCTCCATTGAAAGGTTATTTGAAATATATCATTGATGGGGCTTCAAAAGGCAACCTGAGGACTGCGGGTTTTGGAGGGGTGTTAAGGGATGAAGAAGGTTGCATTACTAGTATCTTCCACTGCCATTTAGGCAAAGCCACCAACAACATGGCTAAATTAATGGCTTTGGAGCAATGCTTGGATTTTTTGAAGCAGGACAACTTCTCAAACGTAATTGTAGAAGTGGACTTTGAGTTAATCATTAACTCAGTGAAAAGAATTAGTTGTGGAGAAAGTCTCAAAACACTGGAGGCTAATCCAGGTTTTCCAAAGAATTCAAGGTCACCTAATAGGTCTTCGCACAATCAGTTTCAACCATGTTCGCCATAGTGCCAATAAGCTGGCAGACATTCTGGACAACCATGGTCTGAGCTGTACACAATGTAGGCTGATGATGAAGTGGCAGGAGCTGTCGTAGAGCAGACTAAAAGCTATTTATTTCGAGCAAGCGGAAGAGGATAGAGAAGTATTTCGATACAGAGCTGAGGAGGTAGGTTTGACATAATTTTTTGTCAGAAAGCTTCACTAATGTCAATCAAACTATTTTTTGGTGGGGGCTGGGCCACAGGAGGTCTCAATTTACCGTGGTGTTGGTTGAACAGAGTCCTCGATTGTCCAGGTGGTCGAATAGTGGGAAGATTCGCCACTTTCCATGGTTTTGGGTTTAGGCACAGAAGAAAAAATACGCAGCTTGAGAACTCCATCTTTTCTGGCAGCCGCAATAATCCTTATTTCCATTTTCGGGAGGTAAAACTGCCTCCTTGGAGGTTTTCTGGTGATCACATGACAATAAAGTGGGAAACGGTTTTAGCAAAATGGAAGCAATTCCATTCAGCTTCCTACACGCGGTGGAGGGTTGGAAAGGAATACCGCCCCCATCGTGCACTATTGTTTGGAGACTTTGAACCAATTGATATTACTATCAACCGTTGGATTCGGTGGAGCGGATCAACGGTCAGGAAGGATCGTGCTATTTTGTGGTACTGGGCCGTTAAACACCATGCGTCTTCGCAAGGTGATTTCTTCCTATGCCATTGGATTGCGCGAGTTGATTGTATGGTTTTGATTGAAGATACAAGTACGGGGAGCTATTGCGCAGGTACTTCCGAGGTTTTCCACACATTCTTCTGTCCACTTAGCAAAATCTTTGCTTGTGTTAAAAGGGTTAGGAGATAACCTTTGTAAGTTTGGGGGGAATGTTTTAGGAGGTTAGCTTTTTATTTTTCAGAGATCCACAGTGATTGGTGGATTACTGTACATTATTTAAAATATTTTTCAGCTTAATGAAATATAAGGAACGACTCTTGCTTCAGCAAAAAAAGAAAATACACACAATGATCTTTTTTGCTTCTGGTGAAGCCAAGTCCCTATATATATGTATCAAATTTCTGATACCATAGCCTTGGTGATTGTTTTAACCTATACAAAGAACGTTTTGACCTTCATACTAGTTATTTCTTACCCTTCATTGTAAATCCTTCAAGTTTCTTCATGTAGATCTATTTTTCCAGATCCCTGTGAAGAAATGATGTCTTCACATCCATCTGTTCTACCTCACAATCAAAATTAGTAGCAATAGATAAAAGTAATATAATAGATGCTACCTTGGCAACAAGAGAAAAAATATCACCAAAATTAATTCTCGACACTTGGGAATAACATTTTTCTACCAAGTGAGCTTTTTATTTCTCCACCTTGCCTTCTGCATTCATCTTCTTCTTAAATACCCATTTGTTGCCAATGGGTTTCCTTCCAGTTAGCAACTCCACTAGATCCCAAGCCTCATTTTTGTGTAAATATGCCATTTCATAAACCATGGCCTCTTTTGAGAGTTTTCCATCCTATGAATCTACTACTTCCCTAATAGTTCTCGGAACATCATAAGTAATATATAAAGCAAAATTCGAACAAAAAGCAACTAGACTATACCTTTCTAGCTACATTCTTTTGCGAACTGATCTTCTCACGACTGGAGTTTGTGGCTCTTCATCTTCTGATTCCTCTTATGTTGTAGAGTCTCATTCCTCCTCCTTTAGCTCAAACTCAATCTTCTCAGTTTCCTTTGATATAACTTCATGTTTAATAACATATTTCACCTCTCTAAACACTACATCGTGACTGTACACAACCTGCCTTGTTTCTGGGTTCCAAAGATTATAACCTTTTAAAACCATCCTTATACCCAATAAAGATGCACCTTTCAGATTTACTATCCAACATGGTTCTATTCTCCTTTGGAACATGTGCATATGCATCACATCCAAATACCCTTAGATGTGAAAGAGAGGGTTTCTTACCAGTCCATACCTCTTGTTGAGTCTTATCTTCCAATGCTGATGAAGGTGATCTATTGACTAGGTAACATGTAGTCTACACCACCTCTGCCTAGAATTCTTGTCCTAACTCAACACCACTGAGCATGCTTCTTGTCTTTTCCATCAACGTCTTATTCATTCTTTCTACAAATCAATTTTGTTGAGGTGTGTATGGAGTAGTCTTCTGCCTTGCTATACCACACTTCTTACAGAACTCTTCAAATTACTTCTTGCAAAACTCTCCACCATTATCTCTTCTCAACTCCTTTATCTTCTTCTTTGTCTGGTTCTCTACTAGAGCCTTAAATTATTTAAACCTATCTAAGACTTCAAATTTATTCCTAAGGAAATATATCCATGTATTCCTTGAGAAGTCATCTGTACATGATACATAGTACATAGAATTACCCAGTGATGGAACTGACACATGTCCAAACACATCACTGTGTACAAGGTCTAATATTCATTTCACCCTCTTAACATTAGAGGGGAAACTTACCCAATTTTGCTTCCCACATACATATTTTTCATAGAAATCAAAATCTAAAGAGCAATTAGACATACCTTCTACCATACAATTACCATGAAGTATTCGAAGGCCCTTCTCTCCAATATGTCAAATCCTTTGATGCCATAGCATGGTCTTTTCTCTAGAGACCACTAGATTTTCTGCTCCACTTTCAGGAATCACATAATTGTTGAAACCATCAATAATAGTGCTACCCTGAAGCTTGTATAGAGTTCCAATCCAAACTCCTCACATCAATACCAGTGCTCCCTGAACCATGTTACAGGTTTCTTTATCGAACATTGTTTTTACACCTATATCATCCAACTTGCTTAAGAAATCATATTTCTGGCCAATGCAAGAATATGCAGAACACCCGGAAGTGTTGTAATCCTTCCACCTTGAAACTTCAACTTGAATTTTCTACAACCAACAATTCTAGCCTTTCTATCATCCCCTAAGAAGACATCACCACCATCATATTTATCATACTTGCAGAACCACTCCCTGTGGGGATTGAAGTGAAAGGATGCACCTGATTCAATCAAGCATGCCTCATGATCTACATGTGTACTTGAAGAAGAATCCAAGTACACATCCCCACCTTCATTCAAGGTGGTTTTCACCTTTGCGGAAGGAGCATCATCAAATCCCTTTCCTTTCTCAGGGGCTTTATATCTACAGTCCTTTTTGAAGTGCCCTTCCTTTATGCATTTCCAGCACACCTTCACAAGTTTTCCAAGAGATTTACATCTCCCTCTAGATTTAGATATCCCACTCGAGGATTTATTTTTGTTTATGTTCTGGGACCGTCATTGTACAGACAAGGAATCACCATTTTGGACCTCCTTATTTTTCCATTTCATCTCCTCCAACAAAAAGGATGAGACTATTTCATCAAACTGCAAGGCAGTGACATTGCTGCCTATTGAAACAACCAGACTATCCCACTAATTTGGTAGAGAACACAACAAACTGATGCACTCATCTTCATTTGAAAATTTTATATCAGCAGATAAAAACTAACTTACAATAGTATTAGAGGCATTCAGATGCTCTTTCACTGAGTCTCCATCCTTCATCCTCAGGTTATATAGCTTTTTCCATAGGAAAAATTTATTTGCCAGAGACTTAGATTGGTACAAAGTCCCTAAATTTTCACACAAAGTCTTCGCTGAAGCTTCCCCTAATACATTCAATAATACTAAATCTAATATACACAACTATATTGTGCTCTTTTCCTTCCGATCCAACTTTGCCTAGTCTTCATCTAACATTGTCATTGGTTTATTACCCAGATCTACCATGATCTACTGATATTTATCCACTAGAAGATCCTCCATATTGAGTTTCCACGACTCAAAAATCTAGCCATTAAATTTCTTGATCTCTATCTTTCCAATGCAAGCCATCTTCTTTCACCACAAGAATCATTCCCACAGATCTCCGACTGAAGAGAGTCTACCATAGGCCTGAGCAAAATCCCTCAGCAGCAAATGAAAACCCTTGAAGCTAAAACAACTCTGATACCAAATGTAGGTTTTAACTCCATATATAACTTACCTGCATTCAAATTATAAAAACAGAAAATAAACAATGGTGAGAACATAAAACATAAGACATATATACATAGATATTTTCCCCTGGATCCCAAATCTGGGACTACTGAATTGATTTTCATTATATTCCTTTCAATGTTACAATACATATATATACATGTCGAAGCATCCATAAACCCCAATCCATTAACCCTAGATTAGAACATAACTGTAATTTCCTTGACTGAATCTATAAAATACCATGGGTAGAAAACCATCATGCCCAAAACCATGTGTGAAAACGACGTACAAAACCATAAGTAGGTCTGCCCACCTAATATAGGGTCCAATTTTTTTTTTTCCTTGGGGCACTGCCCTGAACCCCATAGAGGGGGGCTACTGCCCCCCTCAAACCCCCCGACAGGGGGGGTTGCCACACACACTTGCATATAGATCAATATTCTTTTTGTGCCAAATTTGTGATAAGAAAACTAACACTATTATGTTTTTGTAGTGAGGGAAAATAAGGGTTTGGAGTGGCCGAGGAGTTTCCCTTGATCATGAAATCACATATGGGGGTCAACATCCTTCTAAAATAAGTCCAAGTTGTATTCCTGTAGGTGTGTTATAGGAGGCTTCTATAGGAGCTATGTATTTCTATAGGAGGGCTACCGAGAAGGTATGATGGGGGAAATTGATGGTTTAAGGGTATGGAAAGGTTCATGGAGGTTGGAGTAGATCTGTGAAGAGTGGTAGAAGCCCCTAGCCAAGCTCAGAGCCTATTGAAGGTTTGTTTTGCACTAGGAGGGATTCTCTTGGTGACCCTAGGAAAATGATCTTAAGAAACAATTTTTTTTTTTTACAGAATTTGGGGTTCATAAGAAAAGGTGAGGGAGTGCAATATGGAGGTGGAGAAGGTGCCCTTGGCTGCATATCCAAAAAACCCTTCAATTATCACATGCATACACCCATTTATCATTGATAAAAATGAAACAACTAGTAGTGGAAAATATGACTTGAATTTAAATGCTATCTAATCTATGCCAGAAATCTGATCTAATCAATAAACCAACTCTTAGGATACAAAAAATACATGCAAACTAAGCTGAAAAACACAAATATTCTTCTAGTAAATCATAAACATAATTCTTTTGGGTCGTGGTTGTGAATCCTTCTATTCATGCTCCCATAAGAGAGGTGAGATAGAGGCTACAATCAAATATTTTGATGGATTATTCTCTACCGAAATACAAGAAACTAAGAAGTACTCTAAAACTAAAAGAGATACAAATACACAAGAGAGATCTAAGCCACTAGGTTGGGCTCAAAACCAAGAGTAGCCCTCTGGAACTAATTTAGTGATGAACCAACAAACAACTTCTCATTATCATTGAATCAAAGTATAATACATCAAATAATAGTCAAAATAGCAGTGCCAAGTTCTTGAGGTCAATAGATACCTAGTTGAAAACAAAACTTGAATCCTAATGAGCTCTTTTACTTGCTTATTTATACAAGATGGTAGCTACTAGAAGCTCCCTATAAAATAGTAATATTTTTCTCCTACAATTCGAGAATGATGGATCTTGTTCCTCATTACTTTCACGTGCTTGGCTTCCAATGACCTCAAGGTGATGAGAGAGAGTGTTGTGATATTGGGATGATTGAGGGAGTTAAAGAGGTGGGAAACCCCCGAGATTCTCTCCTTGTTGTCTACTCTGAGCCTGTGCATAGAAATCATCTCAAAAATTGCTCCATTTCCTACAATTAAACCATATTAGGCCAAATGACACGAAACACATATTTTATACTTCTCACTAAGCATAATATAACAAAACATGTAAATAAATTTGAGAAAGAGATAGTTATAAAGATGGAGGATGGAATTATGGCCCTTATAATGTACCTATTGATGAGCCTCATCACCTTTTGACACCGTTTTTAGTATGTGTAAATCTTTCTACCATAGCCAATGAAGTGGGGTCAGTCACTCCACTAGGTTCGATATGATCTCGTGCATAACTCCTTTGTAAGGGAAGCTTCCTAGAGAAAAATTGTAGTAAATATATTTTTCTCCCAATCACAAGATGCTAATGTTTGTTTGCAGCTTTGGAAAGTTAAATTACTTCCCTCTTCCAAAGTACTACAAATTGAGCTATTGTATGTGGGAAAGAGCCCTAAAAATAAAAAAAAATTCTAAATGGACTTTATTAGCGTTGATTTCAAGAGTTGTTATTTACTCAAAGGTAATGGATGTGAAACTAATGGAATTATGACTTGATGCAAATCCTAATGCAATAAAAAATGAATATGTTATCTTTTTGTTTCATTGAATTTCTATTTGAAAAGGAAAGAGTCTTTCAATTTTTTTCAACGAAAATGTAAAAAACTCTAAATCCCACTATATCCCTTTTCCTAAAATCCAGATATCCAATTTCAAATTACCCAAATATTGAAATTAACTTCAAAGTTTTCACTTTTCCCAATAACAGAAAAAACCAAGAAATTTATCTTTAAACATATAATCACTCAGAAATTCGCAAAACGCAAGAAGAAACCAATGAACGCTAAAATGAATTTTCCATAATTGAATGTTATGAATTCACTTGCAGTAAAGAGTATAGTTCAACAACAGAAGGAAAATGACTTTTCATTTCAAAACTAGCATAAGAATTACTTTTCACAAACAATACCCAATCTTGTAAACCATTGCTTTTCACACACAAACCAATCTTTCAAAAAAGAGTAAAATAAACTCAAGACCTGATTCGATCAATAGAAAAAACGTAGAAAGACAATAAAGCAAGACCGAATGATCTGTATTTTGATAGATCAACCATTCACTAGATGGGACTTTACCCTAATTTGCAAAAACAAGATAATCAAAAGAAAATCCTTTAACAAAACTTAGCCAGACTAATAGAGACTTGTAGTTTTTAACTCCATATAGAAAATTACCTGCATATGAATTCTTAAACACAGAAAATAAACAATGTGAGAGCATAACACATAAAACACATATACACAAAGATTTTCCCCTGGATCCCAAAATCGGGACTACCAACTTGACTTTTCATTATGTTCATTTCAATGTTACAATACATATTTATACATGTTGAAGCATCCAATACCATGGACCGAAAAACCATCGTGTCCAAAACCATGGGCCGTAAGACCATAGGTAGGTCCGCCCAACCTAATATAGGGTCCAATTTTTTTTTTCCCCGGGGTGCTGCCTCGAACCCCATAGACGGGGGCTACTCGCCCCCCTCAAACCCCCCGGACAAGGGGGCCTGCCGCCCCCCTATGACTCCTCGGCTACATAATCGACGCAACGAAGGGGGGGCTCTAACCCCCCTCTGACCCCCCGGTTCACTATGTAGGTTAGTCGTAGAAAGAATATAAAACAACCCAACATTCTCCCACTTGTTGTTTTCTTTCCACAGGGGGCCATAGGAGAGGTTAGTCTTTTTTCTAGCCCTGAAATGCCCATTGTTTCTCTACACCAGGAGAACTTCTCATAGCTCACAGATTTTGTCAATGCATCTGCAATATTCTTCAAAGTGTCCACCTTTACTAGCAACACCTTTTTGTATTCTATCATATCCCTCACAAAAGTGATACTGAACATCAATGTGCTTTGTCTTTGA